>JAOEHI010000959.1:0-41897 GCA_025447815.1 Percopsis transmontana
GACAAGAGACATAGATGGAGAAAGTGAGATAGAGAGTTTACTATCCACAGTGCTATGTGCCTATCTCAGGCTATCTCTGTATGTGTGTGTGTGTGTGTGTGTGTGTGTGTGTGTGTTTACCTGTTGAGGGCATTGCACATCTCGATGGTCACAAGGACAGACAGAGCCATCGTCATGGGATGACAAGCCTCAAAGATCTCACAATCGATTCCGGCGAAGTCCTCGTTGTCTTCATGGCACTGCATGAAGTGAGACTGCACACACACACACAGCAAGGGTTAGAACTAGCAATAATATCAAATAATCACGTTACTATATTTGTAGACATTTTTACAATTCACGATACATATCGCTTAATTCTTGAAAGGACAATCTAGTTAGTAACACTATCACTGTGTCATTTATCGCTCAATTTATAGGCCTTCTTATGTAGAAATTATTCAGAATTGTTGTTGTCATATTGAGTTATTTTATTTTATTTCACATACCCCTAGTACCCTAGTACCCCTAGGGATACATACACGTACCCCCATTTGAGAAACACTTGTCTATTGTTCAGAAAGGTGTAGTAGCTAACGTATGTTTGTGTTTACCAGCTGGTAGTAGGTCATCATGGGTCCGGTAGTGTCGTAAAGGAACCACCAGACAGCAGCTCCAACAGTGGCGGCACCGACGTAGCCTTGGCGTTAATTAAGATCATTGTTAACATAATTCTCATAAACATAAACCAGCGGGTCAGGTGGAGCAAAACCCCAACAGATACATAAAGGTACTGCGTAGTAGAAGAACAGAGGGCTCCTCACCTCCAATGACCATGTATCTGAAGAACAGCCAGCCAGAGATGAGGGGCTCCTTCGGGGAGCGAGGGGCCCTGCCCATGATGTCTAGGTCAGGGGGGTTGAAGCCCAGAGCTGTGGCTGGCAGACCATCTGTCACCAGGTTGACCCACAGCAGCTGGACTGGGATCAGAGCCTCAGGGAGACCGAGGGCAGCTGTCAGGAAGATACTAAGAGAGAGAGAGAGAGAGAGAGAGAGAGGGAGGGAGAGAAAGGTTAGATCTTGAACTTATAATATATATTATAATATACTGTATGTTTAATAACAAACATTGTGACCATGTTCATCTAACCCTCTGTTAATCTGTATTCATGGCAGTTTTCCAATAAAAGCAGTATCAGACCAGTATCTTATTAACCCGGTAAAAGCATCCTGATTTTGAAAGCTACGATTTACTTCAAGTTTCACATCAGTCTGGGAACTCTAAAATTAAAACAATTTGCCAGATGGGTAGAGAACCACCAGTCAGCATCCAGGTGGGTTGTACAGTTGATGCCGACAGCAATTGTGTCTGTTCCTGTGTTCTTAAATCGTCCCCATGTAGGTCTTGTTCAGATTGGTTGACAGTGGTCCAATTGTCTGCTAGTACCTCTGTTTGTAAATCTGTGCTTATTTGAAGGTGGTCAAATCACCTGCTGATGATTGAAACCTATTGGTACTGCTTCTCTGACAAATTACTTTAAATGGAGAGTTTTCAGACTGATTTGCAGAGCGGATCCAATCGTGGCGCTTGGAAAACCAGGATGGTCTTAACAGGCCAGTAACTTCTCACCAGTAGGACCAATATCACCAGGTCACCAGGGCCTCACATGTGTGGCCAGTCCTCCACTCACCAGACAACCTCGCCCACGTTGGAGGAGATGAGGTATCTGATGAACTGCTTCATGTTGTTGTAGATAGCTCTGCCCTCCTCAACAGCAGACACGATGGAGGAGAAGTTGTCGTCAGCCAGGACCATCTCAGAGGCAGACTTGGCAACGGCAGTGCCAGAGCCCATGGCGATGCCAATCTCTGCTTTCTTCAGAGCAGGGGCATCATTCACACCATCACCAGTCTGGAGGAGGACAGGAGAGGAGGAGAGTTCTACACATGTTCTCTTAAGTTACAGTTGCATAGACCTAAACACTCACTCTAGTTTCCAAAACATCACCTAAAATATTTAATCAAATCTTGAATTATGTTAAGATGTAGGTCCAGTCCAATACGCTCATTGACATGGAGAAAACAAAAGGCTGCAGTTAAGCATTCAAATGTAAAAATCTAAAAAGAAAGTGTGCCTGTAACTGGAATTGGACACACTTCATGGAGACAATGTGATGCAGATGTGGTTGTCGCATGTCCTCACCATGGCAGTTATTTCATCATGACCCTGCAGGAACTCCACGATCTTGGACTTGTGGGAGGGCTCCACGCGGGCGAAGCAGGAGGCTCTACAAACGGCTTCAGACTGCTCACTGATGGGGAGGTCGTCAAACTCACGTCCGGTGTAGGCCTTTCCGGTCACATCCTCATCCTCCTTAAAGATTCCAATACGGCGGCAGATGGCAATGGCTGTACCCTTGTTGTCACCTGTGGTGGAGAAGACAGCCTCTGTAAACCTCTGAAAGTCACTGATCAGCAACATTTTTGCCTTTCTAAAACAGACAACTAACTAAAACCTGCTTTGACCTCCTTAGATGATAACCCTTTACAATTAACACAATTGAGCAGTCTTCTAATTAACATTTATAGCAAGATCAATACTGTTGGAAAGTCACCTAACTTATACCTAATGCACAATTTGTAATTTAGCACACGCATAATTCCAATGTAATTTACCCCCCTACACCAGACACAGACGTGGTTCAACAAGTCTGTGGAGTGTCATAACAGAACACTCCCATTTTCATCAATTGGAGGTGCTACACTGTTTTTTTTGCAGGCAGGCATTATCCATTCAAATGTGTTTGACACATTTCCAGAGGCAATATCTGCCTTTCGTTTGATTTACTCATTAGCTAAAGTTTACCAAGGTACAGCACAGTGGGAGGTGTCCCCGGCCACCCTTTTGAAAACATGAATGAGTTGACTTGTCGATATTCTATGTTGTAATGTTGCAATATAACTTATCTTATAACAACCTTGATGCAACTACACGCAACAGGCTGGCAGTGGATGTAGCAGGTAAATACATGAGCCTAGTTGTGCATCTGTGCCTGGTGTAATTCTAGGGTTACAGTGGGCACAAGTACCAGTTTGTTGGTAGTAACCGCAGGGTTACAGGTAAAACACTCACCAGTTATCATGATCACACGGATTCCAGCGGCCCTGCAGAGCTGGATGGAGCCAGTCACCTCCTTACGAGGGGGGTCCAACATACCCACACAGCCGACAAAGGTCAGGTCAGTCTGGGGAGGAAGACAGAGAGGAAGGGTTTGGTCATTCATAGTCGTCTCATATCAGTACATTGGAGGGTGTTGTACTTCTTACTGTCCATCAATCAAGAAGGTTTGGCTTTGAGGCTGTGACTCTAAGCCTCTCCTAGCCTAGCCTAATATAAAACACTGCACCATCGGAGAGTAACTACAGGCCTGCTCAAGACCTCAAGGTGTAAATCTGAACTGATGTAGGGTTCCTCACCTCATAGTCAATAAACTTGGTGGAGTCCTCCAGTTTCATCTCCTCCACCTTCAGGGGGTTGTCACGGGTGGCCAGAGCCAGACAACGCAGGGTGTCACGGCCGGTACCCCAGTCCTTGATGACTCCCATGATCTTGTCCTTGATAGGGTCGGTAAGAGGCACGCGGGTGGTGCCAACACGGACGTATGTGCACCTGTCAATCACACCCTCAGGTGCACCCTGTTTAACAAGCAAGGTTTTACTAATGGTTAACTCAGTTAGCCAAGGTTTATTTAAATATAGACTTGTAAAGTCTTTTGAGACTGGAAATTGAATTAAGGACTGTGCAGATAAACTGGACTAGGCTGGAACTGGGCAGAAGAAAGTGACCTTGACAAACATCTTGGCTCCACCATCGCCCTTGGTGGGGACGCAGTAGACAGACATGGACTTCCTGTCACGAGAGAACTCCAGGGTGAAGTTCTTCTTCATGAGCTGCTTGATGATCTGTTGGAGACACGTGGGAGTCAGAGGTCAGACTGGACATAAGGCAGGCAACATGATAGAGGTTCTCTCCATGCAGTAGGAGACTTACACAACAGCAGGCGTTGGCTCTCTCAGCGCTGGGCAGGTTCTTCACGTTGCTGTTGAAGACGTTCATCTTCTCCACCAGGCAGCATAGGGCAGTCTCTGTAGCCTCACCAACCTTCTCATAGATCTTCTTAGTCTGGAGAGACAGAGAGAGGGGAGGCAAAACATTACCTCTGAATTTCATAAGATCTAGTTTGAGTTTTAACAGCCAGCCTGGTCTGGACTCTACCTCGTTGTAGTCCAGAGACGAGTCATTACAGAGGGCGCAGATAGTTGCCAACTCCACCAGGCTGTCATAGGAGCTACAATTTGTCTTAGATCCTCCCTGGGAGCTGAGAGACAGACCAAATTAAAAACAATCACAGACCTGGTATTTATGCTGTCTCCAGGTGTGTGTGTACTTACACCTCTCCCTCGGGTGTGTACTTGGAGCCAGAGATGTCAAAGGCATCCAGGTCAACATGATCTCCATCAGCATTCTTAATGATGAACATCTGGAAGACATGAGCACATGAGAACATGAGAGCAGCGTCCCACAGGCTACCAGGGTTTCACCATGAACACTGCGCCCTCCCCCTCCAGCAGGGGAAAACATAGAAGAACCTACCTTTGTGACACACATCTGGTTGGTGGTCAGGGTTCCAGTCTTGTCGGAGCAGATGACAGAGGTGCAGCCCAGAGTCTCCACGGATGGCAAGCTACGCACAATAGCGTTCTTCTTGGCCATACGGCGAGTACCCAGAGCCAGACAGGTGGTGATGACGGCAGGCAGACCTGAGATAAAAAAGACCCACTCCTTATACACAATCTCCAGTTAAAACATTATTGATCTAAATCTTCACCTATTAGTCCTATTGTATATTTATTTCTTTATGTAAAATTGTAGCCTATTTGTACAAAAACATAAAGGTTGCCCATGCAGGACAATGCACATTTTTATCTTTTCTCCCGCAGCCCCCACTCCCTGTCTGTCTCTGTCTGTCTCACCCTCAGGAATGGCGGCCACGGCCAGAGCAACAGCGATCTTGAAGTAGTAGACTGCTCCGCGGATCCAGGAGCCTCCGTGCACGGGGTCGTTGAAGTGTCCGATGTTGATGGCCCAGACGGCAATGCAGATGAGGGTGATCACCTTGGACAGCTGCTCGCCGAACTCATCCAGCTTGGCCTGCAGGGGGGTCTTTTCCTGCTCAGTGGCAACCATCTGGTCACGGATCTTACCGATCTCTGTGCCCACACCGGTCGCCACAGCAACACCAATGGCCTTACCGGCGGCAATGTTGGTACCCTGGAGAGGAGAGGAGATTAGGGGGGAACGACAGGGTTTACGTTCAGCAAGCAGTGCTCCAGCAGGGGGAGCTGTTCGAAGTTGGAGGTGAGACAAAAAGTGGTACAGTTCTTACAGAAAAGAGCATGTTCTTCTTGTCCTGATTGACAGCTCTGGGGTCGGGGACAGACTCAGTGTGTTTGATCACGCTGACGGACTCACCTGGAGACAGGGGACAGTTACTATGGCAACAGACACCCCTGGACACACATAAGCATGCACAGACGTGGAGCCGGTACTGACCAGTGAGGATGGACTGGTCCACGCGCAGGGTGGTGGACTTGATGTTCACAAGCCTGATGTCAGCGGGGACTTTGTCTCCAACTAATGGAGGAGTGCGGAGACACAGATTTTATCATGATGATGCAGTAGAAGAAAAAAACAAAATGTCTGCCTTCCTGCTTGTCTGTCAGTCTGTCTCACCAGACACCTCCACGATGTCTCCAGGGACGATCTCCCTGGCCTTGATCATCTGGACGCTCTTCTTGTCCGCACGGTAAACCTTCCCCATCTCAGGCTCGTACTCCTTCAGAGCCTCGATGGCATCCTCAGCATTACGCTCCTGTCACACACACACACACACACACACTGGAATTAAGGACTGGTCATTAAACTGGACTGGATTTAAACCAGTACTTTAGTTGTGTGCATTGTCTACTGAGTATCATTGAGAACCTAATGGAACACTACCCTCTTAACATGCCCACAAAACATGCCAATGTGTTGTACCTGCCACACGCCCACAATGGCGTTGGCGATGAGGATGAGGAGGATGACGAAGGGCTCCACGAAGGCTGTGACAGTTTCCTCGCCTTCCTCAAACCAGGCCAGCACCTAGAGCGAGAGACATAGAGCCACGGCACAGAGAGAGAGAGAGAGAGAGAGAGAGATGACTCCCTCCACAAGACAGGATATGACATCACTCTAAAACAGGATATGACATCACTCTAAGGCAGGATATGACATCACTGTGAGCTGAATCAGTTTTATTATCTGACTAATATCAGTCTATTATCAAATAGTTAATGTATTTATTTATTTAGTTAATTATATACTTGTTTGTTTGACTAATCTAGAAGTGTTTTTTATATGTTGTGTGTGTGTGCGTGATTTCATAATCCAGATGAATATGATCTGGATTGCTCCTCTTCCTCGCTATTTGACCTTTCCGGCAGGATTCAGTTTCTCCCTGAGACCCTAGGAGTCTTAAAATAACGCCCCTCCCCCCTGCCCCTCCTCCTGACCCCAGACTCCTCAACGTTCACCTTCTAAGGTAATCTGTAATCTGACAACTGAGACACCCCTACTTACTCCTAGCTCCTACTAACTATGCACACACAACATATATGTGTGTGTGTGTGTGTGTGTGTGTGTGTGTGTGTGTTGGCGCATGCGTGCGTGTGCATCTGTATGTGTGTGTGTGTGTTTTGAGTTACATAGCAGGTGAGAGCTGAGGGTTTTTAGTTTCATGTATGTGAAATCCTATTTTTAAATGTATTCAAAAATCATACACATATTGAACCATATTAACGAATTAAAGCATTAAGATATAAACACATTATCACATAAACATTTAAAATGTAGGGACAGGATAATGTTAATGAGTATTGTTACTTCCTATCAGATTAAATGTGTGTATGTGTGCGACTCACGAAAGAGATGCATGCGGCGAGCAGCAGAATTCGGACCAACAGATCTTCAAACTGCTCAATGATCAGCTCCCAGACGCTCTTACCTGCAGATCAATAGTCCAATTAGATATGAATCTCACCACACTAGTCATTGTTGATAACATAATCCCATTAAATAATACTAATAAAAGGCACATGAAATCATAATCTGATAATAATAACTGTGAGGATATTCTTATGTAACTATGCATAGAGGTTGATAGATGACGCTTTTGATGTGTTGGATGTGTGTGTGTTAACACCTACCCTCTTCAGCGGGCAGCTCTGGGGTCAGGGGTCACAGAAAGAAGAGAGAGTTTGGTCAGCAATGAAATTGAAGATAAAACTAATTGTTAAAATAGCATAGGATGTTAAAACAGGGTTAGGGTATGGAATAACATTATTGTTAATTCCAAACATTCCAGATTTCCAGTGATGAGATTTTCTGATGGAATCGTGACTTTCCAAAATCATGTTTTAATAGTATTAAGTTGTGCTGTATTGCATTGCACCCCACTTGGCCTATACCCCCCCCCCCCCCCAACACACACAGCCTAAATCTGTCTCTTGTCTGTGCTTCAACCAGGAGACTTCTTGAGCCTTCACCTGTCTCTCTCTCTCTCTCTCTCTCTCTCTCTCTCTCTCTCTCTCTCTCTCTCTCTCTCTCTCTCTTTAAATAGCTCCTCAAAGCTTCTCCGTGTTGCCTCCATCAGCTGTTCCCCATCGTGCTACGCCCAAATATACCCTGCTACAGCTTCCACTAGAAGACAGGTCTGTCCTCTGTGGACTGGTCTGTCATACCATTGTAGCCGTGTTTAGCCAAGTTCTTCTTGAACTGGTCTATAGTCAGACCCGTGATCTCGTTCACGCCAAAGTGGGTTAGGCATTCCGCCGGGGTCTTGCTGTGGGCGTTCTCCATGTCAGAACGCTGCCGCTATCCCTCTGATCTGTGCTCTCTGATTGGTCCAAACAGTCCTGTAGGCCTCTGAGGCTGTACTGACAGAAAGAGCGACTGGGCGCACACCGTGGCAGGGTTTTATACCGGACAGACCCCCATTCGGACCTCCCTTAGACCTCCCCAGCCACGCCCTCTCCCACACGCATTCCAGCTTGGGAGAGTTGTGTGTGTGTGTATGTGTGTGAAGGGGGGGTGGGTGGGGGGGGGGGGGGGGCAGATGTAGGTGGAGCTGAGGGGAGGTGAGACAGTGGAGTTGAAGACAGGAACTGAAGACAGGGTGTACCAGGGGGATCTGGAAGGCCTGGAGGTTGGGGCGTATAGTTGGGTGCAGGGTGTGCGTGTGTGTGTGGTAGGGGTGTATGGTGGGGTTAGGGGTCTGTTTTTGGAACATGCATGGTCAGTGGAATAAGCATAGGAAGGTGAGAGAGAGAGACAGGACATCATCCGCAGGAGGACAGGAGGCCGGGCTTAAGGGGGGGGGGGGGTCATTGAGTGACAGCTCAACTGGACTGGTTTCTGCTGAGGAAGGAGAGAGAGAGAGAGAGAGAGGGAAAGGGGGGGGGGGCATTCTGACGCTATGGCACAGAAACTGTGACAAATGTGAAAACTAACTAACTAACCGCAAAGTAACTTTGCATCTGCTCATAGAGTTCATCTACAAGTGGATTTCAAAGGTGAATTATGACGTAAATGGTGTTTGAGAGGGAGGGAGAGAGAGAGTCATTCCATCATACAAAGTAGAGCTCTGTAGCAGAGAGAGGGGTCAGATTTTGAAAGGCACTGTGTGTGCGTATGAATAATTCGGTAAAACAGCGTTTAAACCAGCGTAAAATATCTAATTAAAGTCACATATACTTTTTTTAGGGATGACATAACAGAGTCAAACGAGTATGGAGTGAGAAGGCGTTTTTTTACAGGCTAGGGTTTAAATGTATGATAAGTTTCTGCTTGGAATCAATACTCTGACAGGTGTGTGTCCCACCTGTGTTGCCTGATCAACACATCCGACACACGCCTATTTCTGACACTACTACCCCCCCACCAACACACACACAGGAATGCTTTTATTCAGCTAGAATTATTGAATTATTTACAGAATTATTTTTCCTGCAAGCCATCACTGTTGAACAGCTGACTACACTGCATATACATGACACAAACTATTGCCACTTTACTCACATGTCACCTTAACACAACAGTCAACACCTTATTCTGTTACCCTTATTTTAGTTGATTTATTTCATATGTTTATTGTATATATGTATTTTTGGTCGTTTGTCTTGTGTCTACAGTCAAGTGTGCACTATGACCAAGCATTTCATTACAGTTCAGTGTTGTGTAATTTATAAATACTTTTGGCAACTTGGAAAAATAGAAATGGTTGTTTTCCAAATGTAACTTGTAGCTCATTGAAATGCTCTTCGTGTAGTTCTGACCAGTAGAACTATATAGACACATGGCTGCTTTTAATCCTGTAAAAATATTTTATATGAGGATTTTTTAACCTAAGGATGTTAGCAAACAGAACTAGCTGTGATCATCTTTAATTTAAAATATAATATATTAGTATGGATACTAACAGTACGTTCTATAAATGGAGGTTTCCTTGCAGTGCTGACCGCCAGTCAGCTGTTCACTGACCCGCTAACCACCAGTCTGGATAACGGCAGCACTTCTCTTCAGTTCACTTCTTTCTAGTTTAGTTTATTTTATTGCCTGAGGGACCTATGTACCATATTTAAAAACGTTGGGTGAGGCCTTTCCCCTTTTTAAAATTATGACGCAAATGTACACAATCTATCAGTTCAATCTTGACAAACTTGCCCACATTTCAAATGTTCTGTTCAATTAACAGTGACGAATAGAGTTAGAGCTTACCTACAACATTTAAAATGTATGGTACTGAGAGAGGTACTGTGCAGGACTGCTTGTAAAAAGTGCCCATTAATGAAATGCGAATCAAACTAAACAATACGTTAAGTCACTGATATAGGGACTGGGTTCAATTAAAACTTCAAACTATATTTCATGAGTGAAGTCATTCCTCCAGTCTCACTGTTCTCGAAAACATTCTTTAATTATATTCCATCGCTCTCTCTCTCTCTCTTTCTCTCTCTCTCTCGCACTCCTCAGCTGTCGTTCGTCCTGACCTCTGGGATTTGGGCGACCCGTCAGTCCCACACTGCAAGACTGACATTTAACTCAATATCCCAGAAGGATAGAGTTTCCCCCTCTCTCTCTCTCAGTGGTGTCTCTCAGCCAGGTCTACAGATACCCAGGGACTCCCCCCACTCCCACTGCTGCTACTCTGAGTGGTGCTAACGTGCCACGCCCTTGTGCCAGGCGCTGGGATCACCATGTGCCATCGTGAAACCCCCCACCCCCCACCCCCCATGAACCTTGTACATGTTCCCACCGGTGTACGGGCGCAAAGGAGTGTGTCTACTCAGAACTTATGTACTTACACAACATGCCTTTTGCTGACTGGCCGCTCATGTAATGACAGATGCCATTCTATTCTCATTTAAACTATCTGAAGAAGGTTAATCTCTCAACATGCAGCTTGCTAGTAGTAGATAGGGAAGAAGAGTACCTCTACTACAGTCTGGACCTAATTTATATGGGCTGGTACTGTGCTGAGGTATACTTCTAGGTGCTTGAGACCGGCCTGTAGCTTTCCAGTAGGCAACTTCAGTGCTCCATTAAAACGCCCTGTGAGAAGGACGAAGGTGTTTACAACAAATGTGTCTGCCAGCGGGGGCGCAGGGATGCCGTCTGAACCACGGATCACATTTCACCTCCAGCCTCAGGTTTCCCAGATTCTACAACCTCTAACATGAGAAGCAACTAGTCCAAATCCGCCCGTTAACAACAAACTAAAGCTGTTGTGGAAAAATAATAACTATTAATGTCTATTAGTATGTGAACTTGTCTGCCCAAGCCCCAGAGCAGAACATGAGAGCCCTTGGATTTGACCATACAAGTGTCTCTGTACTGGATAACACAGTGTAGGGATATATTCTGGCAAATAGGGAGTGATGTGGTTTATGTATCAGGACAAGAGTTAATACAGTAACAGACACTGCTCTGCTCTGTGCTTGCAATTGTGCTTCTGTGCTCAGATAAGTAGTGTAGCTGTGTATTATAATCCTTTCACAGCGAAGCAATGACCTGGGAAAAACATGTTTGACATTACTGGTTAACGTGCATTATTCAACATATGTCCACGACTCAGATCATGACCAGGTTATTATTATACAGGTCCAAAGATACAGAACCAGGTCTGGCGGTCTAATTCGGTCAAACATGGGTTGAACCTGTGTTCATGTCAGACATTGGTTGTGTAGGGAGAAGGGGCTTTAGAGAGGCGGCCATACATTACAGCTTTAGCTAATAGTAATACTAGCCGTGGCAGCTGTAGTACTCTGAGTATAAATAGAGCAGGAGGCAGAAAGCTTCACGTCTGAATGGTTACTTCACCATCACAACTTTAACTTTTATCAGTCGGAAAGCGGTTTGAAGACATGTGAGGCTAGTGTCCATGCAGAAAGGTTGTTCACACCATTCCAAACACGTATTTTTCCCCACAGACCAGATTTCAGGGAGCCAATAGGAAGAGGAGCTGAGATCAAACGCAGTCTCGCTTGCCAGAGAGACTCTGAGCCTATAGGAAAAGTCATTAGAGACAAAGGAGACAGATATATATGGTCGAATAAAAAACAAGTCAGTATAAAAGAAACAGATCCAATAATTCTGTCCAACTTCAGAACCAAAACATTTCAGAAATTCTACATTAGTCCTGTCTAATAATGTCCCAGTCTAGTTCAACACATCTAATTGGACCCTGTCCAGTCCTGTCCTCCGGCCTGCTAAGACCATCCTGATCCAGCGACTTCCCACGATTTGCTCCATTCTGCACAAATGTCTGAAAACTCTCCATTCAAAACCGTTCGGGATAGAGGCGGTGCCAAATGGTGTCACCCAAAGTCATTAGCAGGCGATTGGACCAGAACACCATGTGGTACACTGTAATTGCTTTTGGCACCAATTGAAGGACCTACCTGGACGCTGATTGGGTCATTTATTTGGAAGGTGGAGCTTGTAAAATCAGGATGGTCTCACCAGGCTACTCAGACTTGCAAGGACTCTCCAAGTCGAACCAATCCAGCATGGACACACACTGCATACATGGGGTTAATGTTGTTTCCTTTTAATTACAAACATTTTGACAGTTTCATATTAACATCCCATCTACTTCAATAATACAGAATACAGAAACATTAACTTGAATGCAGGCGCCAGGTGGGCAGAGAAACCTTGCTTGGTTAACACAGACAGAACTCAGGAACTCAGGACATTAACACAGGATGTAATTGGATCAGAATGTGAATCTTAAAATGATGAAATTGTTATTTTTTGTTGTTGTTTAAAGGCCAACAGTATATTTTGACTATTGTGACCCTCGTCATGCACATACGCAAACAATGTACCACTTCTTTTATTGGGGGTAAGGATCAAAACATTTCAGAACCACTTATATAATGATATAGTGAGGGGAGGGACCATGGTACCAAATTTGCAGATTAGGTGTCCGATGGGTGTGGCCTGTTTTGTTTATAGTTGAATCAGTTTAACCTTGGCCAACTGTCAACATATTTTGGGTTAGTCCGCTTAAAATCTTTAACTTTTGGAGTTATCATGCACGGAGGCAAACAGCACAGACTCAAGGGAATCACTTCACCCCTTGCATGCACTTCACCCATGCTGGTGTAATAAACCAGAGTAGGTGTACAGGTAGAAAATGGTAAGAATGTATGAGTGTTGGGGCTAAACTTAACCTGTGCCCAGGGGCATAACAAGCATTTTAAATGTGTGGGGGACACTAGGGGTGGGTATCTGAGGGTGGATCCCTCGGGAAAAAATAGCCATTTCAAATTATTTTCTTGCATTTCTACACTACCTGACATGACTTATGATAAGATATGAGATGGTCAATTATAATGACCAATGTCTGACTTTATTTTACAATATTTCCCTATTTGCAACAGGCAGCAACAGGACAGACTCTGCAGTTTTATGCGCTGAATGCTGTAGTCAAAACAACCAAATATATTCTTTCTTCTCCCATTACCAAAAACAAGTTGCATATTGGACCGATCGATCTGTTGAAAGACAATGCAAACTGAAGATACAAGAGTCAAGCAGAATTGATGAGGTGCAACTTGGCATTAGTTAACATCTAGGATCATTATTTTAATTTGATAGGTAGCTAATTTAATATGATTGGCTAACATACTGACATCCCTTAGCAAGACAACAGAAGTGCCGCATCCAATTCTACATAAATAGGTAGATAGTTATAATACAATGTCATTTCATACCAGATTCCCTAATTTACACATCCCACACAAAACTTACTCTATGCAGAATAACTTTACAGCACAGGGCACACAATGTATGTAAGAGCACACACAAAACTTGACCCTGGTGGATTGTTTAGCTGGATGGCCATTCAATCAACCAATACCGGATAGTTTTTAGACACAGAAAGCTCCCATTCTGAATAGCAGTTGTTTTTTTCATTTTATGAAATCCTAGTGTAACGGACTTTTATCACAGATATTCAGGTGACTGGCTATACAGTACACCAATTAACATAACCTGAGTTCTGCTATGCTCCAATGAAGGGCGTGGATACAGTCTCCCGCTGGTGGTTCTTGTGAGTGTCAACTCCACACACACACACACACACAGGTCAGTGCCCTGTTAGCAGAAAACCTATGTAAGTTATAACCTATAACATATTGTTTACAAAACCGTGTATTTGCAACTTTGATGTTTCAGATGACAACATAACTGCATGTTCAAAGTACTAAAATCAATATGTAACTACCAAGTATAATGTGTGTCATTCTACAAGCTTAAATTCATTTTATGGCATATGGCAGAGTTGTAGCAGTAACCCTAACCCCAACACACAAAAACGACAGCATGTAGGAGTGGATCAATAAATTCAGTGACGACGTTTACATGCATACCACTATTAATTTGATACGGGTCATGTAAACAGCATAATCCGTTTGTATATTACGAATTAGGCCTTATTCCGATTAAGTGTGATATGCCAATAGTATTTGGGTTTTAGGAGCATTCTTTGAGATACTACTCATCTCAACATTATGACTTAGTATCTCAAAATAATGGGAAACTTTCTCAATATTTTGACTTAACATCGATTACAGTTTTTCTCAATCGCTTTGACTAATTTTTTTAAACAGTCTTAACATTCTAAACTGTAAGTGCAATTGTCACAACTGTTTTATGGAACCACACAACTCTATTGCATGTCTGCAAAATTTAGTAACTCACCCAAAACATTTAATTCATTCTTCAAAACCTCGTTATTGTGTCAGTATTTGGATTTTTTTTGTCATTATCATTGTGTGAGCCGCACTGGCCAAAATGCTTAGATGTTTTTTCACCATGGCAGTCAACCCTGGAAATGTTTCTTATACACAAATTTCCGTTTTGTTATACGTTTTCGCTTACTGTACTATACAAGAATGTCAGTTTAGTCTAGTTGAATGCTATTGTGTATCACACTGAGCTTTTTAGATATATCGATTTCAACAGTATGCAAAAGTTTACTGGGTAAAGTCAATACTTATACAATACAATACTGTAGTACACAGAAAAAAGGATATGCACATTTGTATGTATTTAGTCATTTTTGTAGCAATGGGTTACATGTAAAGAAATTCACAATGTCCATTTGTACATATATCTTACATGTAGTGTAACTTCGAGGGCACGTATTAAAAATGCTGTAGGCTACTGCTTCAAACTTCGCGAAGAAGATGTGCTGCCTTCAGACGACTGAGGCTACGGGAGCCGTTTAGCTCAAACTTGCAAGTAGGCCTACACCTGGTAGTTGGGTCGGATCACGTTCCCACCACAAATGAATCGCTCCAGAGTTTGTTTGGGACCGGACCGAGAGCACCTCCTCACAAAGGCCTTGGTACGGTTGTTGTGGTCCGCACGTGAGTGCGATGCCGCTGTAAAGTTTGTGTTATATTCAATATTGGATATTCAACATATTTCAAAAAATGTATCTCATGATTGACGTATTTATGTCAAACCAACTGTGATGTATTCATACAAGCACTGCGAAGAACACATTTTTTTTGCCAAAACATTTTTTTGCCAAAAAACACAATTATTATTTTATATTAATATTTTTTTAAGAAATAAGTACATACATCTATTTAGCCTCGTGACCCTTTGACCTTTTGAGGTCAAAACACCTGTGATGCACACAGACATACATCTGTCATGTCACAAGGCTCTTTTCGCCAAAAAACATTGACATTATTTTATATTAATATTTTTTTAAGAAATAGTTATGCACATGGAATTACAATGTATTTTTTATCTGAAAAAAGTCTTGTGACATATGACAGATGTAAGTCTGTGTGCATCACAGATGTTTTGACCTCAAAATGTCAAAAGGTCACAAGGCTAAATAGATTAATGTACTTATTTCCTATAAAAAAATAATATAAAATAATGTTGACTTTTTCGGCGTTTTTGGTGTTTTGTAGCATGGTGACATATAACCAGTGCTTGTATGAATACATCACAGTTGGTTTGACATAAATACGTCAATAGTGCGAGCATGAGATACATTTTTTGGAATATGTTCAATATCCAATATTAGATATAAAACTAACTTTTTACATTACTGTTTTCACACCTGCCGAAACGAATCGCACCAAGGGGGAAAACGAACCTGAGTCCGATTTAACCGGACTAAAAAGTGTTTGTGTGATGTGATCACTATGATGATGTGTTAGTCATGTGGGCCGGCGTTCGTAAGAAGACGGGTCACGCCAGCCGGCGTTTAGATTGTGCTGCGCGTATATGTTTGTAGTTACGGTAGGCTAAATCTTATGCGAGTAGCTTTTCGAGTTCAGAGTGAAGCTACGCGGCAGTAGCGGTTTTTGGCACGGGGCGGCATTTTTTCATGACACAAGGGAGGCGGCACGAGCACTTAAAAAAATAAATCTATAATTTCACTGTGTGTGTGTGTGTGGGGGGGGGGGGGTCTCGCCCGGGGCGTAATTCAATGTAGAACCTCCACTGCTACGCTGTCAGAGGATGATCTAAACATTGTTTCATATGGCTATGAATCTAAGTAGGCAGTTATAAAAACATATCTGTATAATTTACGATATTTCATAAAACAATATTTGAATAGGTTTTAATTCCTATGGGTTCTTGTTCTGGGTGTCCACTAAATACATATCAAATATGGGGACATTTTACCGTGGAAATTTGAAGAAATTAAAAATTAAGAAATTTAGGAACTTCAAATAGCTAAGCCCCCAACTCAATATTACAGTGTCACATTGAAGTAGGAGTCATGCGTCTTCCATAAAACAGTCTTTAATGTGTTTGCTCATATTTCCAATGGATTCCTGTTCTGGAGGTAGGCCCACTATATCCATATCAAATATGGAGAAAATTTACTGTGGAAATGTAAAGAAACCTAAACTAAGCCCAAAACTTATTAGTGTTTGTAATATGAATCACGTTTGATCTTCAATAAAACAATTTTTAATAGTTTGCTCATAACTCCAATGGATTATTGTTCTGAATGCCCTTCTCTGTACCAATGCCAAGAGACATTTTACTGTGGAAATTTATAGATTAAGCCCCTAGTTTAATATGCACTATGCATCAAGGTCATGTGGGTCACGTTTGATCTTATTTAGAATTCAAAGAGCTCAGAGAATGGGTTTTGAATTATCAATTAGCCAAAACAATATACCACATTGTTTAATTATACTATCCACTACGTCATAAGAAACCAAACAATATTAATCTTGACAAGTGTGTATTTCATGGCACTTCAAACTGGGTCGTAAACTGGGCCATGGGGACAGCAGAAGGGGAGGGACAATTTCATAACATTGTTAAAATCGCCACCCTGTGGGCAATAGCAGAAGCACACATACATCAGACCTACTGAGCATTAATAAGGTTTCTATAGAAACAAGCAGACCAGTGAACGCGTTTTGAATGAGAAACCCCAGACATTTTTTTATTTTAATCACATAGACAGGAATGCATTTAATTCAGATCCTGTCTTTATTGGTCAACTTGATGAAAGTCTACAAAACAAATTCACAAAAAAAGAAAAGAAAATCTCTTTCAAGTAATCAAATCTGTACAAACCTAAAAGAGACTAACGTTGCCTAGCAGGCTGGACACACTCCTGCATATGCGTGTGTGATAACTCTGGACAGACAGACTCTTCTGGTCAAGTCTTAGAACAGGCTGGTCAGAAATGACCACGCACAGAAGGGGTTGACATGTTACAGTACTGGGACAAACTAAAGACACCCCGAAACATACTCCCAGCCCGGTGTTTCAGTCAAAAACACTGGTGTCACACACACCTCCAGTGGGTCAATGGGGGCAGAGTATAGGACATCTCTCTCACTCACACACACAGTCAGACAGACGGTTCTTGACATAAAAGATAAAAAGGAGAGCCCTGGTTTGATTCTGGCTGTTTGTTAAGGAGGTAGGAGGCGCAGGAGCAGAGATGGTCATTTCTTGGCCTTCCTGGGGGGGGTGACGGGGCGCCCGGTCCCCACGCCACCCCCTCCCCCATAGAACAGCTTCTTATCAGCCGGCTTCAAGATCTGCAACAGACATTTGACAGGTTGACGCCCATAAACCCATGACCACATCTAAGGTCTGATTCTGTCATTGGTGATGCAACATTGCATGTAAATAAATGCATGTAGTGTCTGTGACTGGCTTTTTAATTAGATTTATACACTTCAGTGTCATCCAGTGTGTGTGTGTCTCACCTGGAAGGAACACATGAGGGTCTCATCAACGCTCATCATGGCTCCGGCATTGTCGAACTCTCCACAGTAATTGGGAGCTGAGAACAACGTGACGAGCTGTCGCTTCGCAAAGAACTCATAACCATCCTCCACAACCTGCCCACACACACACACACACACGTAATGTTTTAACAAAAATTGGGCTGCCTTTATGTTAAAAATACAAATAAAGCCTGCCCCGTGTATTTTAATGCAAGTTTTAACCCCAGGGGGTTGTGGTTTTGCTCCTGACCTGGTGTGCTCTGCAGATCAGGTCCATGTCGTGTTTGTGGAGGAACTTTGTGACCACATCGGCTCCAAAGGTGAAGGAGACCCCGCGGTCGTTCTCCCCCCAACCCAGTACATCTTTATCTGGATCAGCCCACAGCAGGTCACACAGCAGACCCTGGTCTGGGACATCTGTAGGCCTCATCACCCTGCGGACCTGCTCCATGGACTGCAGGTCTGGAGACAGTCCTGGACCACAAGCGGGATAAAATTCAATTATTTCTTATTGTTAATAAAACTAGCAAATCGATATAATCATACATCTGTAACAACCCTAAACAGCAATTGATACAAATATTCTGTAAAAAAAAGGGGGAGTTAGGTTTATAGTTGCAATATTTTATGTTCTCCAAAAAACCGTACCCCCATGGCAGCAGAAGATCTTCTCATCAACGATGGCCGCCACAGGCAGGCAGTTAAAACAGTCTGTGAAGGTTTTCCACAGCTTGATGTTGTAACGCCTCTTACCTGGGAAGGTAGGAAACAACTTCATCATCTGATCTAGACGTTACACAACCCTAGGCGTATTTCACAAACCTGGCTAGAAATAGGCGACGCTTATCAAAATAGTGTGGCTTGCATAAGCTCCAAGTTGCAATCAGAGCTCAATCAGAGTTTCAGGCAAATGCGCTGAAGCCAATTCAGCAACTAATTCAAGCGAGGCCAGTGGATTTATGTTTACGTCTCGATATATTAGAGGATTGGCGTAATTCTCCCAACATGTAGAGGAATATGACAACTGTTGGATTTAATAACTAGTATCAAAAGAGACCACGTGGTTTGTTTACAGCTTCAAAACAGGAACTTCAATAGTTCATTTAAATGGCACAACATTTTGAGAGGTTATAAAACTGATCTGTTTAAGTAAGATTATGTGCATTAGAAAATAAATGCAGATTTTCTCCTTGTAATCAATTACATTTTCGTTAGTAAAGATCCTTGTTTTACAATCCAGTCGTCGGTCTATTATTTGCTAGTTAAGAATTCATGTGGACAGAACAGATTTGTAATTTGGCCCCATGGTAGTAAGGAGAACTAGAAATACTACCCCGCGGTTTTATGCCTCAGTAAACCAGGTCAGTTTCAGTCTGCATACATTTTTAAATTTGAAGAAATTCCCTCAAGGTGTTCTTGAGATATCGCGTTCATGAGAATGGGACGTACATGAGGTCACAGCGACCTTAACCTTTCACCACCAAAATCAAATCAGTTCATCTTTAGTCCAAGTTTGTACTAAATTTTAAGAAATTCCTGCAAGGCGTTCTTGAGATATCGCGTTCACGAGAATGGGACGGACGGACGTACAACAGACAGGCCAAAACGAGTGGACATGACGTTATCTTCCTATAGACCTAATAATGTTGATCCAACAATGAAGTCAATTTTACGATTTGGAATGCCGTCTTCTTATCGCTATTCATGTGTAAACTTGTCAGTGGCTTTCTAAACTTTATTATATTATAAGTCACAAATTTTCCAATTTTTGCTAGACTAGGCCTTAGGGCTGCTCGATTATGGCAAAAATAATAATCAGGATTATTTTGTCAATATTGAGATCATGATTAACACAATTACTCATTGACTAGGAAACATCCTGCATTTTTTTTTTAACGCGGACATGTGTGCATTGACTGCGCATGTGCGACACGCTGAAGCCCCACTATAGACGGCAATGGATGTCTTGCATGGGAAACCGTTTGTGTCGATAGAGAAAGTATTTATAAAAGATTGCCGATTGCATTTTCGGTGTCTGAACAACCAGCAAATGTAGTCTAGTGAAACTCATGAGTGGTTAATATCAAGGTATATGAAAATATTGATTTTCAGTGTATAGTATACTATAGTGTATACTATACCCGAGCTCTCCAATATGGGGCTGTTTACTTTGGCCGGAGTTTGGGCTTTTAGGGACTGGAGACAAAATGAGGGTATCATTGCAAAATGGAATGCAACAAAATAATAGTTTCTCGATTAAGTTGTAATCGTTGGAAGCCAAAATTGTAATTGAAATAAAAATATATTAATCGCCCAGTCCTATTAAATAAATAAAGTTGCTGAGGTGCAACATTTAAAGGTTTAATTATGACGATTGCAGCAAACATATTTATACGAGGACAGGCTACTCTTAGTATTTATTTATATGATATATACATATGAAGAGCGGAAAGTGACTTGCAGAACAAAATATGTCTTGCTGGCGGACTGCTGAATTATTACCCAATAAGCCTGCTCCCGATCAGGCTAGGAGGAAAGCATTAATTGTCTTCTCTAGTTGGCTTGTTGAAATGGTTTGAACAGAGACTTGTCAGGCTCGGGTAAATAAGCGTCACCAAGTTACGGCCTAAGCTGGTTCGTGAAATAGCCCTGTCATCTAATGGCAGTACTGCATAAATACTAATTTCAACACATTTCTTGTAGCAACGTGTTATGAGCTGTAATTGCAGTTACGCCAACAAATATTGGCACAAATTAGGTTTGAAACACCAGGCCCGATATCAGAAGTCTGACATTCTTCAAATGAACCCTATGTGCTCAAGTTTACTTCAAAAAGCCCCGTGTTCAGCTTGTAGTAAAACGACAAGACTTCTGACTGGATGCCATCCAAGAGTGCGTTTACCTGACAAGTGAATTTAGGGCTGCGTATACTGCCGTCTACACTGTAAAACCTGCTCCAACCAGACACTAATTCTACCGATTCTAACATTACTCTGCTACTGCTAACTAACGGCAGACTGGTTAGTGAAACCAGATGGTTTAGTACTTGTTCTGCAGTAAATGGTTAGTACTTCTGCCTCAGATGGTCAGTACAATCACTGGAATAGATAATAGTTAGCACTGTGCGTGTGTGGTGCTCACATTCGTCGTAGAAGCCATAGATTCTGTTGATGGAAGCACACTCGTGGTTTCCTCTGAGCAGGAAAAAGTTCTCTGGGTATTTGACCTTGTATGCCAGCAGGAGGCAGATGGTCTCCAGAGACTGCTTCCCTCGGTCCACATAGTCTCCCAGGAACAGGTAGTTACTCTCTGGAGGAAAGCCCCCATATTCAAACAGCCTTAGCAGGTCATAGTACTGACCGTGTACGTCACCTGGTGGGTGGAGACACACAAGTGTGTTAAAGACTTTCATGTACCTGTAAATGGATAGTGAAACTATACTTTTAACAGGTCTACCCTGCAGGTAGTGTTTCCTGTTCATATGTTTTCATGTGATTTCTCACGCAATCTCAATAATCTTCTGTAGGCATCTGGAAATTTTCGTATTTTTACTCAGCAGAAACATTTCATATTTATAATAATTGGAACAAGTGTCAAGTTGTAAATGCGCACATAATTTCTATCATTTTTAATAATTGTGTTATTATAGTCTTTAATATAAACAATGTTTCATTAGTATTATGCTTATTTATTTTATTTTCTCGTCCAGTCTTTGTGGTTGTGGAGCAAAAAGAGGGTCCATGGGTCTAGAGTTTGAGAAAAGCACAGAATTATCTGGTGTTTCTATAGAAGTCTACTGTTTAAAGCAGTATTCCCCAGACACAGGGACCAGTCTCCTGGGAGAGCTTCAGTACAAAACAACACTACATGCTAAAGCAACAGTCTTGTGTGTTGTTTAAGTCTGCCAACATCTGTCCTACTCCTTTATAAAAAGACCAGTTAGCTTTCCTTTACCTCTATATGGACAGATTCCACCCATAGTTTTGTTCACAGGTTGCCTGTGCAGGCCTACTAAAAAGATACTGATGGGCAAAGCATAATAGGAATGTGTTTGTAAAACCCAGGTTGGTCAGTGAGCTTTTAACACTATCGGATGTGAATGCTGCAATTGACCATATCAAGCACTGGCATGACAACAAGCCTCACCACAGATCTTCAATGGTGCTTCCAACTCGAGCAGGATTGGCTGGCTGAGAAAGATCTCCCGCGACTTGAGACACAGACCACGGATCTCGTTTTCTGTCAGCTGTACATTCTTCCCAGGCCTGGAGCCTTTCACTTGGGGAGGAAACCAGGATGAGACGCAAAACAACGGCTTAATCTGTCCACAAATGCATACTGACTATGTGCACACAGATATTCCACTATAATTCAGTATGTCAATAATCTGCATTATAGTCTGAATGTATGAAAAGTAGTTAGGAATAAGAGTCACTGTGACTAACCGATACCCATATTGAAGCTACAAAGAAAAAAATGACACTGGAGGAAATATTTTAGAAGGTAAGAAGTCGCTGCATATTGAGATTTAAATACAAAACATTCAATATAACTCATAACGCAACGTTGTACCGGTATTCATAGTTTTCCCCCAAAATCAGTACATTTACGATACATGCAGACCAAAAGATCACAGTATTGTTCTTAATAATGTCTAATCACTATTTAACAATATTAACGTCATATAACCTAGCATAATAACAGAATCGATGTTATTAATTATAGTGTTCTGTACCCTTGTAAATATAACTTCACTGATAATGTGTAGTATTAATAGTATTGTTCCGAATGCTAGCTAGGTGGCTAACTGGTTATCTTGTATAAAAAGACCCAGTCTTACCTTCCAGAAGACGCTGTATGATAGAGTCGATGTTTAATTTATCTGCTTCTGCCATACTAATATTGTTAATCTAAATTAATATTCTAATTTAATCGGATTAAAAACAGAAAGATAGCTACTCCAGATAGTAGCTACCGCGCTATCTGAACTACACGCCTCAGAACGGGATATTGGGGTTTTAAATTGAGAATATTTGTTAAACTAAAAAAAAACTAAACAAAACCACATTAGTCAGCTCGTTTCTCTACAACTGTTTGGTTCGAACGCAGCTAACAGCTAACGCGACTAGCCCGGGAGCGTTAGCTCAAAACGAGGCTGACCGGATGTAGGACATGACATTACGACACACCCACTTCACGACACGACACACCCACTGAAATAACTTCCTGGGCCACGTTCAGCCTTCTTTTTTTTATAGTTCTATGGTTCAGCCCCGAAATAACCGGCCATATCCAGCTCAGAAATCTAGCTAACGGCCCTTCTTCTGCATCAACACTTTTGAGACTGGCTGTAATGCATGGTGGTTTACGTCGATCGATGTAGGATCGGTTACAGCTTCTGTACACTACCATTTGATGCGCCGATTTTGTAATAACATACAGTTGAGAATAAGAACAACACTACAAAATGGCTGATCCATTATACAGTTTACTATATGCCGGTAATGTTATTATATAGTGGGCGAGTAGACGTTTTGATCACAGACAAAGTTTACAAGAATGTAAAAAAATTAACTATTCATTTCCACAAGGTGCGCATATCGCTGTAACTTCAATTACTTTATCTAGTCATCCCGTAAGAAACTCATCTACTTTTACATCTCTCTGATATTTCTGTGACGTGTTTGTGCCATATACAACAAGGTCACGCCCCGGAAGTGACAAAAATGGAAAACCAGGTTTGCATGACGTAATGTACGCGCGCCCAGCCCGTATGGAAAGCTTTATAGTGACATAGACAGAAAATTGATTATAAATAATAAAGGAGAAAATGCCGAAACATCACATTCACCTTATCCGGTCTTATAAATAATATAATCACAGCGCCACGCCGTTATGAAGCTGCTCCAGAAAGACATGGAGAAAGACAATGCCGGGTGAGTATTAACAGTAGCTAGCGGGCTAGCGTCGGCTCTGACTTCACGTCATGATTCTGCGCATGCTCCAATCCAGCCGGGAACATATAACTACTACTGTCACTATTTTTTAATAACAGTATCATTCTAAAATGAATGCACCGTGACAACTTGCTTTCTCATTAAGTCTCAAGTTGGCCATGTAGGTTGCGGAGATCGTTAGAGATAGTTAGATGTGTACTAACTATAAAATACCACTACATTCCAACTAATTCCAAGTATTTTAGTTAAATATATTAGTGTGTATCTGTGTGTGTAATGTAACATAATACTAGATTAGCCTACCAGTCAGATACATGACATCAAGTACTATGACCTAATATTACATTACCAGGCAGGTGACCCTGGTTCCAGAGGAGGCAGAAGACATGTGGCACACATACAACCTGCTACAGGTGGGGGACAGTCTAAGAGCCTCCACTATCAGGTAACTGTCTTTCTGTCTCTTTATTGTCTCTCTACTGTCTCGCTCACCCTGTCTCTACAGTTTCTCCTGTGTGTCTGCTAAAGTGGAGGGCCAGAAAGTGTGCTTTATGTCTTGCAGGAAGGTCCAGACAGAGTCATCCACGGGCAGCGTAGGCAGCTCGCGGGTGCGGACCACACTGACGCTGTGTGTGGAGACCATCGACTTTGACTCCCAGGCCTGTCAGCTGAGAGTGAAGGGAACAAACATCGAGGAAAACCAGTATGTCAAGGTGTGACTGCTGGGCTGGGCTGGGCTGGTACGGAAGGGTCAAGATCCATCAAAAGACAGAATATGAAAGACTCTTTATATTATATATATATTATATAAGTTAACAACACAATGGAGTTACCTGCAGATCCGTCTGTTCGTGCTCCCTTGCTTTTCAGCCAGGATCACCTCGTTTCCGGTTCAGATAAACAGTAGATTTGATAGGTTTACTGCTGTTACGTTGTGGCTGTGAATGTGATCACGTCTACTCACCAGATGGGGGCCTATCACACCATAGAGTTGGAGTTGAACAGGAAGTTCACGCTGGCCAAGAAGGTGTGGGACAGCGTGGTTCTTGACCGGATTGGTAAGAACAGGTCTATTATATTGTATACTATGGTATGGCTAGGTTTTGCTCAGTCTTTTACCTTGAATAACTCTGTGCTTAGACCAGGCATGTGACTCCGCCCAGAAGGCTGATGTGGCGGCTGTGGTCATGCAGGAGGGGTTAGCAAACCTGGTGTTGGTCACGCCTGCCATGACCCTCCTCCGAGCCAAGGTGGAGGTGACCATCCCCCGCAAGAGACGAGGATCCTGCAGCCAGCATGAAAAGGTCGATGATGATAATAATAATATAACCATCTGTATAGCACAAGAGAATACTAAAATTTGCAATAAATACCAGAATTATGAAACCAGGTAGCGTAAAGAAACAACATTTACAATACAATAAAATAACGACCATATGATTTAAAAAAAATCACATCTCTCAATCAAATTGTGTTCTCTTAATCACCTAAAACCTGTGTGTGTAGGCTCTAGAGAGGTTCTATGATGCGGTGATGCAGGCCATTCTGCGACACGTCAACTTTGATGGTTAGTATATCGGCTAGGACACTAGCTTTAATTTTGGAAACATTTCCAATAGTAACGAATGGGTAAAATCTGAAAATGCAGTCTCCTCCATAAATAGTTTACAATGTCCTCTCTGTCTAGTGCTAAAGTACAAATTACTTTGTATTCTGTCCAGTGATTAAATAATCATATTGTTGTTTTTTTTGTCTAGTGGTGAAGTGTGTACTGGTGGCCAGTCCAGGCTTTGTGAAGGACCAGTTCATCACCTTTCTATACAGAGAGGCCGTCCGCCAGGACAACAAAGTTCTGCTTGAAAACCGGCCAAAGTTCATGCTGGTCCACTCGTCGTCTGGACACAAGTACTCCCTGAAAGGTCTGCTTTTATTGGCTTCTGCTGTTTTGTTCCACTGGGTTCTATTATGTGATGAACTTAGACCAAAGACACACATTGACATACTGGATGTGATGTTACATGTGCTTCATACAGACAGTGTTTTTTTGTGTGTGTTGTAGAGATCCTATCGGACCCGTCAGTCACCAGCAGGTTGTCTGACACCAAGGTGATTATTCAGCAGTTCAATATTGGTCATTGATTGACTGTCACAGCTACTCCATAATTATCTGGAATTTAGTATTATAGCTCTAATATGCAACCTTGCCATCTAAATATGTGTGTAGCTGCTGTTTATATATGATTGAGGTAATAAAATAATGATTCATCCTACTGCCATTAATGAAAGTCTTTCCATTTTCCATTTGACCTTCTGGTAGTTTTGTGACTGGTATTAACGCCAAATACCAGTGGCTGGTCCACCAGAGAGGATAGGCAGAACTAAGTAGTATTACGCCCCCAGAGTGTCCATACGCTGACAGCACACGAGACATGCCTCAATACTATACACTGGAAAGTTACAGATTGGCTCTTTAAATGTCTTTAACTCTTAGGTCTACGGTTTTTGAGTGCTAAAACGTGTTTGCTAAAGATTTGGAACTTGTAATATTCATCAGGACTGTCGTGTGTGTGTGTGTGTGTGTGTGCGTAGGCCGCTGGTGAGGTCAGAGCTTTAGAGGAGTTCTACAAGATGCTCCAACATGAACCTGACAGAGCCTTTTATGGGTGAGACACCTGTCAGTCAATAAATCAAACTGTCAATACTTGACTCCTCCCACTTTCTGATAATCAATGTGTGCGTATGTAGTGTGGCCCATGTAGAGAAGGCTGCGGAGGCATTGGCAATCGATACGCTGCTGATCAGCGACAAACTGTTCAGGTAGGAGACAGGATGTGGCACTGACCCAGCAAGGCATCTGATTGGCGGGAAATTTTATACATTCTGTGAGTTGTCCGATAATGAGATAACCGGGTCTGTGTGTATGTGTAGACATCAGGATGTGCCTACCAGGAGTCGGTTTGTGCGTCTGGTCGACAGTGTTCGAGACAACGGAGGAAATGTCAGGTACACACATTATTGATTTCAGGGTATACGTTAGTCAGTGTGGATGTATGGGAAGCCAGATGGACCACAACCCCTCACAACTGTGTTTAATTTATGAATGTGTCTGATGTCTTGGAAGGTCGGCATGTAATCTGAATAATCAGAAAAAGGGGTACTGTGTTAGAGTTTAAAAAAAAAACACACAATTCTTAAGTAGACAAAAATCTGGAGACATTGGCCCTCATTCATGAAACGTGCGTACGATCAAATAAAATCTTAAAATGATACTAAGATCATTTTAGATGCTCCATCTTACCATCATTTTACAGACAGAGCTGGTATTCATCAATATTATCTTTGTCGTATCCCACGTCTAGTCGGAGACCATGTAAACCAGTGTCAAAAAATAAGATCGCAATAAGACCATTTGATCATTATCACAAAAAACTATTATACCGGTCACAGTAAAAACAACTAGAATTATAGTATTAATATTAATTAATATAAAATAAGATGACAGGAATATAGCACATACAAACGTAGGCCTACCGTAATGTATCACCACCTTATTAATTAGTAGACCTATTATTCATTCCTTTCACTTTATGCTGAAGTCTCTGTAATTTTTGTAGTTCATGCATTTGTAAAGTTTGAATCACCTTTGTATGGCAATTTGTAGGCTTACAGGCAAAACTTCACTAATGATTAATGATTAATGGAAGGAATATACATGTGTAACGGTGGCCGGTAAACGTCACTCCCTGACACCTTAAGAGACGTGCTAACGACAGACGCTATAGAGCCATTGGGATTTAGTGTCCCTGGCGTCGTCCTCCCATGCCGGGGATTCGGGTTCGAGTCCGGTGCGGGACTTGACCGGTTACACGTATATCTAAAATAGCCTACCTCTTGGGGCGTCCTTTTTCAGTAGAAACTGAGTTAATTGTGTCTGTGATTTTGGTCCACATTAGCCTGCCAAATAAAACCATTTTGTTGACCTGTGACACGAGAACTTCCAATTCAGGCCTATAGACCTAATGTAGGTATGCTGAAAGCTGTCAATTAATGGGTTGATAATCGCCACACCTGCATAAATTATGGGTGTGTTATATGTAAATAAGGACAGGTGGCGCACATTCTCGCTTTCACGACTTCATCCACTTTATCAATCTGCGATGATATCTACGCTAATTTCGACCAGATTCTAATGCTGAATTACTTTTAAATTATCATAAATCTCTTCCCACGCTTGAATCTGAGATTTTATTCTGAGAAGGTTTCATGAATGGGCACTATTCTCTCTTGAATGTTGTTATATAATATAAAATATTTTGGATAATTAGTTTATTGGGATACTAAACATGTTTCTATATCACTATTTTTGTTTTCGTCAGAGTTTTCTCCAGTCTGCACGTCTCTGGTGAACGTAAGTACTTCCTAATTTAGTATTTAAGGCTTTAGTGAAGTCATTCAACATCTCTAGAACACATATTGCCCAAATGTACTTTGGCATGTATGGTTTCATGGGGGTTTGAACACAGAACATCTTAGTTTGGGTTTTGGTTTTTATATTGAACACTGAGCTGTGTCCTGCACGTCTGTAGCAGTTTTACACACTTTACTGAAGATCTCTCAATAGATTCTGCTTAGTTTTGATGTGTATTTGATCCAGAGAACTGGAAAAATTAAGGCACTAATGGGCCTGAATCCTTATGCACTACAATCCTTCTTCAATAATGTATTTATTGTCTTCATGGTGATAAGGCAGGTTGTTTGATATTGGGGCCAGTAAGTTAATGGTCTTGCTCTGGTCCAATCAGAGCTCACCCAGCTCAGTGGTGTGGCGGCCATCTTGAGGTTCCCAATCGCTGACCTATCAGAGCCAGAGGACGACAGCAGCTCTGAAGAAGACTGACGATCAACTGTCCGATAACAAATTTTTTCCAGAACTGATGACACACCTTAATGAGCCCAGAACCAATCTGCCATCCACACTCAATAATGCATAATTTGGTTAAACCCTGAAGATTTCCAGATACGCAAGAATTCAAGTAAAATGTTATATATCACACACTGCTAATCTTTTTATTTATAAATATATTTAAAAAAAAATAAATAGAAAGATTAATCTGCTAAGGTTTAAAGTATGCATTTCTGTTCAAACTTGTTTATCTCTTGCGATTAAACCGTTGAAGCAGACATTTTTGGTATTGTCACTTTGTCACACAAAAATCAAATATTGTGGTAGAAAATTTATTGCACATTAAAATCTTGCTAAAAATAACTAGCCTAGTTATTGCTGTTGTGTTGTTTTATCAAACTAAGAATCAAGTATTTCCAGGATATTTAATAAGAATCACTTTTCTGGGAAGGTGGGCTTTCCAAAACCCAAAGGTTAATAAACCAGCCACTCATTATAATGAAATAACCTTCAGTAATTAAATTAGTGATATTAATTTCATTTTCAGCAGAAAGTGCATATAGCACAACTTGTCATCAGAGCACCATTTTTACATTATTATCCTTACTTCCCAAATAATTTTATTTGGAAGCATATACTATTTGTGTCACAAATAGTTGGAACCAGTTGGAATTCCAAATGGAAAGATGAGACTGGCAGGAGAATGATCTGGTTACTCGAAATCTTTAGCACACATAAAGCTGCCTCAACTCAAACATAGAGTTGTGTTTGACAAATGTTTCTTTTTGCCATTGTAATGGCATGGGAGCTTGTTGAATATTAGCATATATATATATATATATATATATCCTGGCCTTCTTTTATAGGGTAACTGTGTATAGATCTAGTAGGCTATTGTCTTGGGTATATGAAACATCTTTTTAAAATATGTCTGGAGGGAATCTTTAACACTTGGATTGTGTCAGGGTGGGTGGGTGTCTTCAGGCTCCTGAACACTGGTAGGTCTTGATCCAGGCCAGGTCTTCCAGGGTTCCCCAGTGCAGATAGACGATGGACCAGATTACCAGGACATGCATGATCTGGTGGCTGTTCCCCCAGTTGTCAAACAGGCCTGGACTGAAGCGCTCTGGGACCTGGACCACGTTGACCAGCCCCCCCAGCACTGCCAGTGTGTCCATGATGAAGAAGAGCCGAAGAGAGTGAGGGCTCCCCACACCACTGCCAAACAGCCGGAACAAGAAGAGCGTGAGGCGGAACAGCGCCTGCCAGACGAATGCCCGCAGCCGCAGCACGTTGGTGTCGGCCATGGTGGCGCAGTAAATCCCGTAGGCCGACAGAACCATGTAGGCCAGCAGGGCAGCCTGTTGCATGCTGGGATAGCACAGCAGGGTGATGTGTATGATGGGTAACGCTCCTAGAGACCAGACAAGGCGCCACAGACTCAGAGTACTAGTACTCACCAGAGAAATGGATCTGCAGAACTTCTACTGTGGTACTTCTATTAGAGCAGATACAGTTAGTACTAGGACTTCCTGCTCAGTACTCACCCAGTGTATTGACCAGACAGACTCCACACATGTCGAGGGACAACAGGGTGTCGTAGACATGTTTCCCTCCTGTATGGTTCATGAAGACGTGGTAGAGGACAGAGCCTACGGTGGGAGAAAGGCAGGCCAGGTAGTGCACTACACACAACCACAGACTGTCCACCTCCGACCAGGGAATGCTGATGGGAAGTAAGACCAGGAACAGGAAGAATGGAATGCCTGGAGAAAGGAGAGAAAATTCTCATAATTGTTTTCTCAATGAAAGTTGGTGATTTCCATGGTGTGTGTGTGCTTTGTCTAATCACAGTTAAAAGGGTACTGAACTTTTAAGTCTTCAACTTTGTAGCTTTCTCCTGCTGATGTTTGTCATGTTTGGTAGGCGTGTTTACAGAACTTTTTTTTTTATATCCTCCATTCCTTTTCTTTTGTTTCTCAAAACATATTTGTGTTGGTACTACTAAAGTAGTACTGCAACATAAATAAGTCTTTAAGAAAACTGTGTTGTGCGCACACAATAATAGAGGTCGGGGGTCAAGGTTATGCTGCAGTTGAGCATATTCATATTTGTGAGTGTGCATTCTATTATTCTATTTAACGACCTCTGACCTCCAAATAAATCCATCAGAGATACTGCTACTCAAGGGAACTTTGGGAAGTTAAGCACCTTAATAAGAAGTATCAGACTGGACAGTGGAGACCTACTGGGAACCTGTTCTGGGATTACACCTTCTAGTCCAGTAAGAACATTGGTCCTAATGCCATTCATATTTACACATATATTCTAGAGTTCGTATCACAAAATACAATAACTACATTTCTATTTGAACTTTTATGTCAGTGCTGTCTCATAATGTCCTGGAACCCAGGGTGTTGGTATTGCCTGTGTAAGAGGCCGGTAGCACTTCGATATTGGCAGACAGAGATTCCCTGTACCGATTACAGTTAATCCCCAGCACAGTTATTCTTGTTAAGACGCCTCATTAGCTGAACCAGCTGCTTAGCAGTGAGAGTTGTGGTCCGTTCCGCATTAAGAATTCTGGGTCACACACAGGAACCAACAGGCTGGACTCTTGAAATATTTTTAGTGACCTCAACAACAGAACAACCAGACTGAAGTACAGCCAATAACCAACGTTTTATGACAGAAATGTAACCATAGACAGATGTACGCATCTTCAGGAAAGGTAATGCTAAAGGAAACAGATGAAAACTATCTTGAGTGTTAGTAGTGTGTCAAGGCCTAGTGTGTGAGGGCTCACCGTGTGTGTAGATGTTTCCCAGTTCATTGTGCATGTAGAAGAGACTCCGGAGACATTCCCGGGCAGAGGAGACAGGGCGGTAGCCTGTTAGGACATACTTGTTAAACTGCAGGTGGGACGGAGTCTTTGCAAAGTCTAGCAGGCGTGGTCTGTCCCGAAAACCCATCCTGACCCTGGTCCTCCTCACATGTTTTAGCCACTGTCCATAGAATGCTGCAAGTCTTCCTGGAGGACAGGTGGACAGGAGGAACCTGTTGAAGTGGCCTGCTGCTCACCAACCAATCAGAATAAGCCCGTTATTCCTGGGTTTAAAGCTGTAATCCTTGCAGGACGTCCTACTGACACACACACACACACGTGCGCGCACACACACACACACACACACACACACACACACACATACACATACACACACAGACCTTAACACTAGGCTGCTCTATACATATATATCTTATTGACAATACCTTATTTCTTCTGCGAAGAATATATAATGCCATGTCTTTTCAACACTATAATGTGAATATCCAGATATATTATTTATAATAATATTCAGATACAGAGATTATCCTCCTACATGTTCCAACACTAGCATGCATCAACACAACATGGAAGATATTTTACGAGTCAATATCCATTCATATTTCACATTATATACAAACATACAACACAGATAAAGACAAATGTCTGGATTGTTTTATTCAAATCAAAAACTGTCAAAAAACTGACAGGTGCGTCACAGGAAAATCAGAATAAATTTCCATACATAATAAATTAATCTGGACTATATGGCACAAACAATAAGCAGGGGAAAATGTATCAGAAAATGTAAGAACAAAACCAAAAACATGAAACAAAAAAAGATAAACAATAAACAACAGATTTAGTTGTAGAAATACATAAAAATTATATTGTATATGATATGGTATTATCATTAAAAAAATACAAAACTACGAATAAATCAATACACAAAGGCAGAAATGTAAAAACATTAGTTAAGAAAAATGTTGATCGCGATGACAGCGCGACACCACTTCGTCAACCTGGACAAAACAGAACAGAAATTAATAGTATGTAGGCCTACATGCAAACATTTATAATCTTTAATATTTATAATCTATATTATTTATAATATATGACCTCTCTCACCGTGGTAACCGGTGTTACCAAAGAAACCGTTCAGATAGTTTTTACCGGCTTTTTCTCCTGAATAAAGAAAATATTATAGATTATAGGAACTTGTCTAAAACACTAAACATATTACCATACCATACCATATTATATCATATCATATCATTCAACGAACATTTTATACCAAATATTTAAGTTACATTTAATTGGTTTAATAAAGTTACATAAACTCTGCTATACAAATAAAGTGTATTATTATTGTACTACAGCAGTCTTTTTCTATACATGTATGTCTCTTCTTGTCTCACCTTTCTGGGGGTGGAGGTGGAGTTGCAGGTGTTGCTGGATGTGGATTTGCTGTGGTTGCTGTGGCAAAAGGCTGTAAGATTGCTCGACTTCTGTCTGAGTGGCGGGCGAGGGGGCCAAGGAGAGGCTGGCAGTACCCAAAGGCTCTGGGAGGTCTTCTGCTATTGGCCCTTCTGGAGAGAGGGAGGATCCTTTTGGAATGTAGGAGGGGGCTGGAGAGGGGGCTGATGGGAAGAAAAGGACAGAGAGAAAGAGGGGTTGAAACAAACACAAGTATGCACAGGTATTAAAGTTATAAAATTATTCAAGTGTTACCTTCAGGCTGAATGTATCCGTTGATGTAACCTCCATTACCTGAGAGAGACAGATAGCATTAATACACAGACATGTAGACAGGCAGACATACAACAAGCAGTCAGACAGACCATATGTTTCTATAGACTTGGTATCACTCTTCTCAGAGGAAGCAGCGATCAGTCCATCTGTCTGCCCTAATATGAGAGGAAGACAGAGAGGGATACAGTCAGGAGAGAGGAAGGAGATGTTTGTATTCAGACACCTCTTTGTGGCTTTAGCTTTTAGAAGACAACTGTAATCCACATTAAAATTCATCAATAAGATAAAATCGTCTTTAAAATAAATATTTAGGATGTAACCTACGTTCAAAGGTATCCGTAAATAAATAGATCATAATAAATAAACGAACTAAACTAAAGTAGGCAAATATCCCTTTAAGACGTCCTGTAACTCACTGCGCTGCGTCAGAGCCACGCTGAGCGACCTGCACACTCGCTCAGCGAGTGGAGAGCAGAGCAGAATTAAGAAAGTAAACTAAGATTTCGAAGGATAAATAAACGTTATTTTGGTTAACTCCGACGAGTTGATAAGTAAAAAAAGTTTATTAAAGAAAAAGTTTTGTTCAGGTTTTTTTAATCTCTTTTTCTTTTCTTTCTTCTGTAATGCCTGCAATGACACACAGGACCAGACAACGGATGGCGAGCTGGACCCCCGTACCTGAATCTAAACTCTTAGCAATGTGTGGATCCGCTGTGCATGATTGCTCCCTACCAGTGCGGTATGAGTGTTGTCTATATTTTTTCCTTGTGATTGGATCTGGAAGGACTTAAACGGAATTGGAGTTGGATCGAATTGAACTGATTCGGTTGTATTTAAATCAATAGAATTGTAACTGGATTTTTTCAATGGAATTGTATTTGGTTTTCATAACTGGATGTTGTTTGTTGTGGTTGTTGTACATTAATAAGGGATCTGGCAATTAACGTTGTACATTACTTACCTGAAAGGGAAAAAAAAGGGGAAATAGAAATAAAATAGATCACCCTAAAATAGGATATACATAATATACAGACTGATCTCAAAACTAAATAATTTGGTTTAACTGATATAAGAACTATTTGATTGAGAAACAACTACCATTGGGGTTTAAAGAAAAATGGGAATATATTGTGTGAATATATAAATGTGTATTGTTTTACCTGTTAATTTTGTGCTTTATTATAGTAAAGTGTCAGCTTTTATTGATATAGTTTCAGTTTCAAGTCTAACCTTTTATACCATTCACACCACTCCCACCGAACCTATGGGCCCAGTAGCAGGTTAATATTATAAAAGATACTGTAAGTACAAAAGTGCTACACAACGATCACATTAATATGTTGGAAGACAGACAGACCGTAGGATTCACCAGTCTTTGTCTCAGGAAACTGAGCGTCAGAGCTCAATCCAGCTGTTTCTATGGGGAAAGCAAATCAAATAAATAACACACAAATATAACATCTACAGCCATGGAAAAAATTAAGAGTCTACTGCATATTTTTTAAATAAAATAATATAAATATAAATATAAAATATATATTAAATCATTTTTAAAAATATAAATATATTAAATATAAAATAATATTTACTACAAATATATTAAATATAAATAAATATATTATATATATAAATAAAATGTTATAGATATTATATTATATTTAAATATATGTGCAGTGGTGAAATGGGCATTTCTTTCCATGGCTGTATATATAACAAACATACACACACATACCAGGTCACACACCAGCAGGTATGGTTTAGGAAACAATGTCCAGGTTTAAAGAACCTCACCAGATTTCTTGATAGTCTTTGCAGCAGCTGGGAGCCCTACTTGCTGAGGCTGCAGGCCTGCTGACAGAATGAAACACAGACAGACTGTATTCAGGGCCTGGGTTTCTGTTATTTCATGGTTTTCCATATTATTATTATTATTATTATTCTGCCATGGTAATCTATGGCAAATACTACACACTAACCAATTTTCATGAAATTTGGCACATTGATAGAGCCCATCCCCCTCAATATTCCAATGCCCCTGGTAGTCTACCATCGTGGTTGAAGTGAATCCAAAAATATAATTTGCTAACAAAACTTTATGTTGTCAATATATGTTATTGCCCACTTCCCTTAGATTGCATCTGATGCTCAAAAAGCACAGCGTAATGGCCAACTGTATCACATTAAATTTGTTACATTGTTGGCGTCATTTGACCTATGGCCACGAAACTTGCATAATTTGTTTGTCATTTCTGTAGTAATTTATATTAACTATATTAACTAACTATAAAAATAACAGTGGGTTGTTTTTTTACCGTAGCTTCCAGCAGATTTACCGTCAGGAGCAGAAGACACTTCTTCATATCCTGAGGAGGAAAGAAATGTGTTAAGGAAGCATTTTAGGAGGCGTTTAAGGAAGCGTTTACGGAGGCGTGTAAAAGAGACGTTTAAGGAGGTGTTTAAGAAGTCACATAGACAGACTGAGGGGGCGCCACCCTGGGGAGATTCAGACAGTTATGAAGTCCTACAACAAGGTCTACTATACTGATACACAGACAGATCATAAATATATCATACCATATTTACCTGCATTGGGTCCCAGTGAAAAGGGCTGGCCAGCAGAGGGGAGTTCACCAATCCCTGGGGAAACCAGGGGAAATCATGTTTATACAAGCAGGTGATGTGATTGGTTGGTGGCAAGTTAACGGTCAATCACACTGAAACCCTGCTGATGTCTCAGAATGCTCTGGCCCTGCTATAATTGCTATGACAACAGGGTACTCGCTTGTGAACACAACACAATTGTCCTCACAATCAAGACTAAAATATATGTTATGATTGATAGATAGATAGACAAACAGACAATTTAATGAAGCGCAAAAGCAGTTTGAGACAGTGACATGCATCAATTTTCCTCATCATTATTGTTGCACTGATTGATTAGGTCCAATTAGTACTCTAGATTGACAGACTAACCATATTTGGCCTGAGGTTTGAAAGGCCCTGTTGCCATTGGCTGTCCACTGTAGGGAGCTCCTCCCATCACTACAAGAGAGAACAAACGTCTAGAAAGTTGGACACACCAAACCGTCTCTCATGAGACATGAGAGAAATAGAGAAATTAACATACCTCCATACAGACCGGATGATTTCCCAGCATGCCCCAGGCCTACGTGCTGAGGCTCAAACTGACTTGTTCCTGTAAATAATATAATGTTCATTAATTTCTGCCAACAATAGACTGTTCAGAAGAGCGGCAGATTTTGTTTTAACCTTTATTCTACCAGGTACTGTAAGTAAGAGAAGAAAAATCTTTTTTTTAAATTTTTTACAAGAGTTACCTGCCAGTAATATTAGGACAGAATATGTCAGACACTAAACATGATAATACAACAGTGACTAGGTTTTTCAGCTTTGAGTCTCTCTGTATACAATTCTTAGTAACATATTATACTAAGGATATAAAAATGTACTGTAGCAAAGATTGTAGCTCCCAATCTTCTGTGACGTATATGAAAATATATAAGAAGGAAACAAACCAAGAATTGACTTATATATACCAGAGTGTACATCTCCAAAGACACAACGATGGCTACTAGTTCAGCATATTTAAACAGAAACTGCAATGATGTATTTATATAAATATATAAATATCTTACCATCAAGCCCAGTAGGAATGACTGGAGCACCGCCGTAGGGAAGATGGCTCCCACCTGTAGAATACATCATCATCTCCATTAGGTCTATAGTTATACTAGAGTACACTGTATACACAGTCGTACCTGTAAACCTTACCTGCTCCTACTGTAAATGCGTGTATGTGCCGTCAAGCCTACCTGTTTCTCAATCCTTATACTTTGTATTTATAGTCAATTAATGTAGTGCTTATAGAAGCTTTATTAAAGTCCCTATGAAGCCTTTTATAAGCAGGTTTAACATTGCAGCAAACAGGATAATCACCCTTAACCGCTCCGCTGTTCAGATTTCCATTTCCATACATGTTGCCGAGGAACGATCTGAGTCCCGGACCTGGGATATACATTCACAATCATTACCAAGCTATTTGTGTGTGTGCGTATAGTCTGTAGGAGAATCAGAAGTGTGCACTATATTTGTACAATATTTACTGTTTGGTTTGCCCCCATTTTGCTTCATGGCTTCTGAACCCAGACCTGAATAATAATAATAATAAACCATTTTAGTTTATAATAATAATACATTACAGTAAATTATTTCTCAGTAATATGTAAAAAATACATATTTGTGTGTGTGTGTACCTTTAAATGTCCCAGCCACACCAGCTCCTGCATTATAACCTTAAGCGTAAGAACAAAATTGTAATCTTAATATGATTAATCTGTAACACCAAACAGTCACCATGGAAACATGATAGATAAACTATAAAATATAAAAACTGTAAAAATGATAATATCATAAGTGTGTGTGAGTCAGTGTTAGGCGTTAGTCAAACTGAGACCAATCAAAGGTCAAATAAAGAGAAAAGCTGGAAGGTACTATAATGGTATAATCATTTATACTGGTTCACATTCCCTCATATTACACATGCACATTTCATATGTGTCAATTATATTAGCAGACGCTTTTATCCAAAGCTTACAGATAGGCCTGGCACTAGGCTATCCTGTGTTTTCAGTACTACATGTTCTATTAAGTATTAATAACTATGTTTCATGACTATGACATGTAGTTATTGATGCTTCATAACACGGTTGCAGGGCTTATGGAGGCTATATAAAAGGCTTGATGAAGCCTTTATATAAAAGCACACTTCTGCAGACTTGAGCAGATGTGAGCATGTGTTCTCAGGCTGAGGGACATTTTACCGGGTCTGGAGAGCTTCACCCACTGGCCATCAGCACCACAGCCTGGAAGACAGATTAGAACATCTCAGACTGACTGAACCCCAGAAGAGAAGAGACGAATAGAAGAAAAACTGATATTTACCAGGTTTGGATCCTGGTCCACTGGGTCCTGGGGATAGACAGACAGGTCAGGACTAGCCTAGAGTATCCTCTAGAGTGACACAACACTCAACCAGCCTGGACACCTGATTTAGATACACTAAAAAAATCTAAGACAGCTGCTAGGACAACTCAACAACACCAAACACCAGCTTGAACTACAGGAAAATAAAGTCAAAACAGACGTTAAGTTAAAGTGTCAGAGCCAACATCTGGCTCTGAGCATAAGACCTAATTCTTTTAAGACCAAGTTTTGTTGAGATCAGGTTCTGCTAAGACCAGGTTCTAGTTAGTACTTGCCTTGTGGTTCTGGCTTTCCAGGCTGTGGTGTCGGTACTAGTGCTAGGTTGCCTTGTGTCTCCAGTAGGGGAACAACACCTTGGATTTGTTTTGGAGCCACTGGTACAGCTGTAGGTGGCCCAGCAGACAGAAAAATCCCTTTCCCTGCCCCACTCAGAGAACCCACACCTTTAGTGTTCTGGGATATAGGCATTGTGCCAAAACCTGGAAAACAAACCGGGAAAAAATTGAACCAACCAAAAGCTCAGAGATATGAAAAATTGTTGCTCTTCTGCCCTCTACAGGAGGACTCTTCGATTCCATTATAGAGAACCTGATATCTGAATTATTAAATGCCTAACACAACACGACATTCATGTGCTAATATTCATCTGTGTTAATCTGTGCATCAGTGATATTTTGCAACAATCCTGTTATCCTGCATTAACATTACATTTACATAATGCATGTATGTATTTAGGAAAAGTCCTGAAATGTTAATCATTTTATAATGGCTATAATAAGCTTTATAATGTCAAAATAGCTCAAAATAGCTGGTGCTCAATATCAAATCATACAGTAGGTAATCTTGGTACCTTGTCTGGGTCCCTTCATGCCAGCGTTCCCAGCAGGGAGAGTGAGGCCAGGCCTGTAGTTTCCATTAATGCCAAAATCTGGAAATATAGACAGGAGATTAGGGAAATTTGTAAATATAGTTTATAATTCCTAATTATTAATTACTTGTAACTGGCTGGTAACTGACTAACTCTCCCCCCATTAGCCCATTGGCACTGTACGCTTGGACATACAGAAATAAGGCCGTACGCCCCTTTCTTATTTATACATGTTTATTTTTAGTCATGTTAATTTATGAATATATCTGGAAAATATGACTTGTTGTCTCACAAAGACAAAGCCTAGCGTATATCAATACATGTATTTTCACCCCCCATCATAAAACTCACCCTTCCTCCGGTGCCCGGCCAGTTGGGGCGCACCAACACCTCTTGGGGCCCCAACATCAAGGTTAGAACCTGGAATCAACAATACAAATGTCATAGAAGAAAAATTACATTTTGTAGAGTATGTGTGTGGCTAGGGTAGTGCAAAGCATTCTGAGCAACTGAGTGTCAACACAATTTTAGGAATATAGAATAATATATCATGACTATTGTATTGCATTTAAGTTGATTTCTATTTTCATAATTTATTGATTTTTCTATATTTGTGTTTGCTAATGTGTTTGCTACAGGTGGGGAGGGGGCTATCCTATAAATTGGTGAGCATTGCGCATGGCAGGAAGGAAGGCGGGTTACAGCAGATACTGTCATTATATACTGTATGTATATATATATATATAAATATGTATGTATATGTGTGTGTATATATATATATATATATATATACACACAGTATATCATATAATAATGTACCTGCACCATTAGTTGGTTGGTAGAATCCTTTCGTAGGTTTGTTGTTTGTGGCCCCAAACCCTCCTGGGATATCAGAGACAGGTTAGTCCAGAGTATTATATTGCAACCATGCACCACCAATTGGTTTCACTAGTTAACACACTGATGACTGGACAATTATAGTAGAAGTAGTCGTGGTATTTATAAGTACTTTTTGCGTACATATGGCTCTGTCAGCAGGTGCTAGCTGAAGAAGTCTGATGGCTTATTGGTGGGTGCGGATGTCATCAGATTCAATATAAACAGGTGATCTTAAAACTGCTAGAGGAACCTGACAGCCCTCTACTGCCTGTGTGTGTGTGTGTGTGTGTGTGTGTGTGTGTTTACCATTTCCCTTTGTAGCCTTTCCATTGGTGGAGCCTGTATGAGCCCCATATCCTGGAATTAAATGTCATGCCCAAGTTACAGAGTGGCACAAGAGGGGGTAGTGATTCTACAGGGCCAGGTGTCTTAGTGTCAAAGAGTACCTTCATATCATACTATGCCTTTAAATAGCAGGTAACAATGTTCAACAAATTACTGTACCAAATTCAACCTGGCTAATTTGTACTGTATATGTGTAAGTGTGTGTTCACCATTTCCTTTAGTAGCCCGTCCATTAGTAGAGCCTGCATAAGCCCCATATCCTGAAATAAAAATAAAAATATCAGAGCCAGGTGTCTTAGTGTCAAAGAGAGTACCTCTGCATCATGCTAGATGCCTTTAAAAAGCAGGCGAAGGTCCAAGGTCCAACAAAATACTGTACCAAATTCAACCTGGCTAATTTTAGATATAACAAGAACCTGACCACCTGAGTATGCTAAAATATATTTCTTGTATATGTGTGTGTGTCTGTGTTTACCGTTTCCCTTGTTAGCTTGTCCATTAGAAGGGCCTGCTTGAGCCACATATCCTGAAATTAAAATAATACTGTTAGAATATCTAATGATTATAATGATTGACTCTGTGTGTGTTTGTGTGTGTGTGTGTGTGTTTGTAGAGGGGGGGGGGGGGGGGGTGTGCATGCATGTGTGTGTGTACCATTTCCTTTAGTATGTCCATTAGAAGGTCCAGCGTAAACACCATATCCTGAAATTAAATAATACTGTTATAATTAAGATTTCTTATGTGCGTTTGTGTGTGTGTGTTTGTGTGTGTGTGCACTTGGGCGAATGTGCACTTCCCGAACAAGGACACCAGTTTCAACAGATTCCTCCCGGACATTTGCCGTCAATTGCGAAATTGGCAGTTAGCCGAAACAGAGAGTGCGCTGTTGTTAAAGGGAATGAGAGGAGCTACTTTCATTGGCCGTAATTTCAGACAGCCCCCACCACTCCTACTGATCATTTATTCACTCTAATCCAACACTTTTACAACTGCGCCACAGTTGTGCCCGCTTACCGCCGTCCCGGAAAAAAAGTATTGGCTACACTTTACATCGACTTGCACCGTGGACTTATACCGTGCACCTCCGCTTGTGCCTTGACCGGGAAACTAGGGCCCTGTGTGTTTGTGTGTGTGTGTGTGTGTGCGCGCACACCATTGCCTTTAGTTGTCTCTCTGTCAAAAGGGCCAGCAGGAACTCCATAGCCTGGAATTAAATCATAAGGTTAGTGTGTGTTTGTGTGTGTGTGTGTGTGTGTGTGTGTGTGTGTGTGAATGCAGGTGTGTCTTTACCATTTCCCTTGGTTTGTCTGTTACTAGAGCCTGCATGAGCCCCATATCCTGGAATAAAGATAATACTCTTAGAATTGTGTGTGTGTGTGTGTGTGTGTGTGTGTGTGTGTGTGCGCGTGTGTGTGTGTTTACCATTTCCCTTTGTAGCCTGCCCGTTAGTAGAGCCGGCATGAGCCCCATATCCTGAAAATAAAA
>JAOEHI010000960.1:0-13164 GCA_025447815.1 Percopsis transmontana
GGCGGCGTGGCTGGATGTTACAGTAGGCCTGCTCCAACTGCCGAATGAGCGAATATTGGGAGTGATTTTCAGGTACAATCAAAGTTTATTGGTATAAAAAAATTTCATTAGAAAATTAGCTCCAATACAAATTCAAATGTATATAATTTTAACGACCAAACAAAACGAGTCAGAAGACTCATGTTCAGCTCAGCATGCGATGCCCTTGACAGTTTGATGATGCTAACACAAACGATACTGCTTTACACAACTTTGTGCGCCATTTGTGTTCTCGGAAAATAAAATGCCATTATATGTTTGCGTGAATGCAAAGCTTTTAATCATGGCTTCCTTTGGAATAAGTCAACGCACACTTTGGGCTCAACTGAGCCCAAAGTGCTCAGTTTCTCAACAGAGAAAACAAGTGAAAATACAATTAACGTAACACAAATAAACTGTTTGGATAAAAAAATTTGGAATCCCCTCGTTTGCGCTTCTAGCCTCGATGTAGAACTGGTTGTACAATAGAAATCATTCCTACATTATAAACAGAACTCATTATTTTCCCTAATGAACTGCAGCAACCTTGTTTTTCCTCCAGCTACAGTATCATTACACATGAATATTCTTCTTCTACTTTTCTCTTGAACAACTCAAAAACACAAAACCGACCAACGAGATACTAAAGCTTAGCAACCAGGTTGCGGTCTGGGTGGTTCCCTCCGAAATGGCGATGGCTACAAACTCTGGGCAAATCCACGGTAATCCGCTAGTGTGTCCAATTAGGTCCAACAATAGGAGGCTAACAAATCTCTGTGTAGCACAGACAGACTTTCCCTGTTCCTTCTACGCTGAGCTCACACCGATTAGAAACTGGCTGCTTCTCTTAATAAACTCAGACCGACATGGCTCCGTCACGCCTCTGCTCTCAACAAGAAATTAGAAAATATCACATCCTTGTGGCACATCTTCGCTCTTTTTTTATTCTGACAGCATCGTATGCAAGTCCAGACCTTTTTACTTGTATTTTTCATGTGCAGTAACCTGCTGTTCGTACAGTACATTTTTATTGGTTTTCTTGTGTAGACTCTGGAAATATCACCTCTGTCGAGTCGTATACTATATGCAACCTGACAGCAATCCCAACGTGACAGAAAACACATGTTCTGTTGGCCTTTCAGTGAGTGTCAAATGTAGAATGAATAGAATTTGAATGTAGCATGTTAATATCTTGCTATTGCATTAACCATTGCAATGCTAATTTTAAAATAACATTTTCATTATCTGCAAAAACAGCTAAAACAAAGTTTATTGGGATGGAGAGAGTATTTAAAGTAATATATTTGGTTAAGGATGAATTACAGGTGAAAACACATTCTCTTATTGCCGGCACCTTCACCTGACCTCCCCTTCGCAATCATGGACTGCTGCTCTTTGGCGAGACCTTTTCTGATCCACTTTAATATCAGCCTATTTCTTTTCTTTATTTCTGTGACGGTACAGCGCTCAGGGGGCACAGTGTTAACATCACTGTCAAAATGATATGCGTTTGTTTACTGTTCTCCGAAAGTATGGACTTCACTGAACTCAAATGAAAAGCTCCTCTTTATCCACTTCTGTGTCATTTTTATGAATGATACTTATGAAAGGAGTTTTTCCTTACCCAATGGGAGGGTGAGGTATGTTTACATGTGAATTGAGACTGTAATATGATTAAGGGTTCTATAAATAAACTGACACTTCATCAACAGTTCAAACCATGTCATTAATGGAGATATGAATGGTATGTGTTCTGATGCTAACCATCAATCACAGTCCTTTTCGCACTTTTTTGGGAAAAGCAGAGGAAATGGCGAAAGTATGTTGACTTTACACTGGAGGGAAATGTGAAACAAATTATGGTCAGTAAATGATGGCCCCTGTCTGCTCCATGTAATAGCAGCATGAAATTGTAAGTTGCTTCGGGTAAAAGAGTCTGCTACATGACCTAATTGTAATTGTAAAATAATTTTGAAACACATTCATCCTTTTTGTTACATGTGAAAACACATAATGTGTTCAAGCAGATAAAAACAACTGTCCATTTGCTAAAACTGCTGTTTAAATGCTGTCTACAACGTGAATGTTGTTGTGGCAGCTTTTTCTAATGGACAACAATTAAATTACAATAATCCGTGGAATTTGAAAGGAACTTTGTAAAACGTAATTAGAAAACAAATTGTCAGTGAGTATGCACGAATGGATGTTCAGACTGGTGGTTATTTTCCTAATCTCTCTCCAGATGGCTGCCTAGTTAAAATGCAGTAATACAAGTTAGATACTCAAATTACAAATTACTTGTTCCCAGCTCAAATAAAAGCTTAATGACTGTACTGACTGCATTGTGGCCTGCTATCACTTTGTTCACGCCAAACCACACTACTTTAATTAAAATTAACCAAAACATGCAATGCAGTTGATGTAAATCTGAATAAAAAAACTAAAAGCCAAGCTTTTTTTTTTAGACGTTATTTTGAAAACGAGTCACAACTTTCTATTTTGTGAAAAGTCGAAGATAATTAAGCTGTGTGACAGAACAGTCATGTGTAAAGCATTTGCTTTGTTCTGTCACTAGACAGGTATGGATGACATTTGTAAGGAAAATCTATCTTGTTTATTTTGTTGCAACGAGGGGCTGTTTCCGAAGGCAAATGTACCTGTCCCCCCGCCTCAGGCCAGCTGTGATTCATGCTTATGTTTATAAGGGCCGTTGAAGATGAAACAATTTTGAAAAACAAAGCTGGGCCCAAGGAACTTGTATTTAGATAGCTACGCTAATCTGAAACTAAATTAAGGCCATGATGGTGATCGATAGATGGGTAATTGACAGTCTGAAACAGAATGAAATCAATCAAAAACAGCTTGACTGTTCCTCTGTGATAGGTCTATATGTTTATGTAATGTTAACGTAAGGTCTGTGTCCAATGAAACTTAATGGGGATTAAGGACGGTTAAATAATTTATATAATTGTTAAATAATTAATTAATTAATTAAATTAAATTATTAATATAATTTCATATAGTGACAAAAGGCTGACATTTATGCTGATATTTACATTTTACTTGTTTCCATTAGCCTTCATGTATGCTCTCCAGAACATATTCGATTATATTCCTCAGTTACCATCGTAACAGTTTACCCCCCCCCCCCTAATCCTCTGTTAATCTGGCGATATGTGACATGATATGCTCTTTATTCTTTGATACAGGAATTGATTGTTTCTTCTTAAGTTCAACATGGTACCCTGTAATGCTCAGAAAGGCATGGCGCTGATATTCATGCCTTTTGAGAGAGAAGAAAATATGAGTAGAACTTTGATCTTGTACTATATTGCTGTCGTCTACAAATCTGCCAAGGGTGGAATTGGAAATGGATGGGTAGCATCAAATAGGGCTGGTCTTTTTACCCCCAATAAGTGTCAAAATGATCCTGTGCGGCTCCTCGGAGGAATCATGCTACCCACCACGATGCCACTGTCATATGTGCATGCCGTCGCGTTACTTATGCAAATGTGACACTTATCGCGCTTGTGTTTGCCGTAAACTCTGTGTTCTCGCTTGCCTGTCCTTATTTCTTCAGCTCCCCGCAGATGGCATTAACGTTTCACATGTTCACGGTGGCTCCTCCATGCGCAGCGCTAAAGTAAAATGAGAACAAATCCAGGGAACTTTCGAGTGAACACACTTTTCATCTCTCCTAGCCTGCGTTGACGTCCAATGAGGGAAGCTGATAGCACATTAGTACATGATGTAACCTATGATGTGTTATATTACTAGAGTGTCAACGTGGGACCATAGGGGAGGATGGTGATATATCTGTTAGGTGGGAGGAGGGCTCAACCGATAACACAGTGGGTTCTACACAGGATAATAATACCTACACTTTGTCACCGCATTAAGTCTCTGGCCTTCACTCGGCTATAATGTCCAAACACGAGCATCACCAGGGTTTGAATAGATTTGGGGCTGTGAGTCAGACGTTGTGTTCCGTGTATTTTACTAATGTAAAAATAGAACTAATAAAGGTAGTTCTAATGTTTAGCAGTACAAATCGAGGTCTGATGACACTAGATTGACTTTGTAAACCATAGGATTAGCCCCGGGTCATCATTTTGAAATGTGTTTCATGATTAAAATCAACGCATTATAAACATAGGCGGTTTAATATCTTTCGTGTTGATAAGGCTCCTTTAATCTGCCATATAACATTAGATAGATAGATGAATACTTGCTGCATTTAGGCTCGAAACACCTGCAGGCACCCCCCAATATTGATTTACATTAGTTTTGTTTGAGCCATTCTCAAAAACATTTACTGTTTAAATGGTCTCCTCTTCCTCCTCACTGGTGCTCAGCGAGGAGGAAGAGGAGTAAAAAACCAGTAGCCACAAGAAGAGGAGAAGAGAAGCAGGCAATACTCCGTGTAGTCTACCTACGCTGCATGCAGAAAAAGAATTGCAAATTGGTTATATTCCCTGAAATAGCATGTTTTGTTCGTAACCTAGGCTGCCGTTGTGCTGTAGATGCATAAGCCCTGCAAGGGGAGAGAAACACTACACACCAATATCTTTTAGGATATTCAGACACAGGATTAGGAGCCCATGCCATATGGAAGCAAATCAATGGAAAAAACATTGATATATATACAGTAGTAATATAGAAACATATTAATTTCTGTTATTTTGAATTTATTTGCTGTGAATGTGATTTAATTTAATTAATAACAGTTTAAATGTATCACACAATTTTTAGGTGGAAGAAAATATGTTGAAATTGAAATTGATTATATGAATATGTGTATACATATTTTGGTCCAAGGTATTATATAGAACATCTTGGCCTCCTGTCATATCCCTGTGTTTTTCATTCACAGTTAGCCCAAGAGAAAACCCTGTGGAAAACAGTATAGTAGGAGATTACATCTAATAACCAATAATGTGACAAGTTAACGCCATGCGCTTTGAGGCAGGGCATTAAATGACCCGCACACAGATAATACCGCTTGAAGACTTGCCTCTCTGTCGAGACAGGACAAAAGGAAGGGAGAGAATAGTCAGTCCCTCATGTGGAGAGAAAGATGGCCCAGAAACACCACACCCACCAGCAGACCCAAGTGATGCCAGCTGCCTTTCCAAATGTGGACAAGTCCCTTATTGCATTAGGCCTGGTGCACACTAGAGGATTTTAAAATCTTGTTTAGGAAAGAAAAGCTAAGGGTAAAAACTTACACAGACTAAACACACTGGCAGGTTTTTATTACATTATTAATCAGAACGTTAAAAGAAATGTATAGTGTACATAAAGGTATTACATATACAGTATGTATATTATATTACAGCATTGCATGGTTGTATGGTTCATTACTCTGTGTTTTGTATAGTACGTCCTGAATGTTCATCTCTCCATATTGGGCCAACTAGATAGCATGGTTAAAAGGGAGAATATAGGGGCTGTATCATAGCCTTTTTGTTTATAGCTGAATATATTATTGTATAAACTCACCGGCCACTTCATTAGGTACACCCAGCCAAACTAATGCAGTCTAATACAACAGACCTGCAATGAGTCTCCCTTCATGATTGATATAATGTTGAGTTTATGTTGAAACCCTTTTATCAGAGATGGCGATTCAACTGTGTGATCATTTGGGAGGATGTAGTTTGTAGTGCTGTTGATTGTATTGCGTTGTACTGACACGTGTTTCTATTATCTTGGCCACCTCATTTCAACCAGTGAGGCTTGGCTAAATAACACAAACACCTTTGTGTTTAATTCAATACAGTTTAACAGCCCCACAAACTACATCCTCCTAAATGATCACACAGCTGAATCGCCACCTCCCTTAAAGGGTTTCAACCTAGTCTATAGTTTCAACTTCAACTGAGCATTATAACAATCATGATGGGGGATTTATTGCAGGACTGTTGTATTAGACTGTATTCGTTTCGCCAGGTGAACCTAATGAAGTGGCCGGTGAGTGTATCATTGTCATATCTTTTGACTCTCAAAGAGAGATTGACTTCCCTGTGACATACATATAAGTAGCAGACTCTTTAAACTATCACTCTACACAGTACTCAATACTGTTTAGGTCTGAGAGCCAGTAAATGTGTACAGCTGTTGACATTGAAATTGGTGCCAAAATTGCACCAATTTACATAAGCTCTGAATGGCAAGAATGAAAAAATAATTTGTTTGGTTTTGCAGACCAACGGCAACAGCAAAAAATATGTGCCATCAATGGTTACCTATGTGTTCTATACACACAAATTGCTCAAAGACAGATTCAAATTTTAAGGTCGGCAATGGTGGCCTGAAAAATCTTGGAGATGACAAGTGGAATGGCATCCTTTTTTGTGTCTCTTGGCCAAAGATTGCAAGATGTTTTTACGCGAGTTATGCCTGTTGATCTATTTATTGTGAAAAAATTTCTTTGTGCTTCCCATTCTGGTCCAGCTCCACAGGAACCACAACTCTCAAAAGGTCATGCAGGACAGCAGGTTCAAATCCTGTGAGGGGATGGAAATATGAGAGATGGTATCTTCAGGTTCAGGGTTTCTGTATTTCTGTCTGCATTTCGGTCTTGGTAGCAAGACAAAATTGCTAGCAATAGTTATAAAACTCTCATTCAAACCAGATAGCTTATCATCCACAACAAAGTAGCCTTTGAAACCAAATGTTTCTTTTGGTCATTCAAGAAGGGGGGCAAAAACGTTTGCATATGAAAATGTCATGCATGATTCGAACAAAAGGGCGAGTTGTGTGGAGTGGAGCAATATTGGAGCAATATTGCCAGATTAGCCATAGCGCCATAAACTGCACATATCTTGCGTATTTCCTTGGAGGTTCCCCAGAGGACTTGCAATTTCAAAATCATCAGTGTAGAGAATTATAGATAATTTAAGACCCTCATCTGAGGAAAGTAGATCTCTGTGTGATGAATACTGTCCAGGCTGTAGTCCAGCAGTTTCCTATGCTTATTCAAACACAACCGAAGACAAATTAACCTGGGTACAGTATATACTGTATGCTGTGACGTATCGAAGTCCTCTACAGGCTTAACAAGTGGAAACCTTACCATATATGACTTTCTCCTCTTAGCTGTTGACAATGGTGCTTGACATCTAATTGATTTACGCACAATTGTACTTTCTGCAACTGCCTGGTTCTTTCAAGTGATTTCAGTTCTCAAAAGTCTACTTTGTAAAGAAAAACGACTACAGTACAGTGATATTTTGGTTAGCTTGACTTACTTACATCTTTCCTCAAGATACCAAAATCTAGTTAATTTAACTATGTAGTTAATAGGCTTGTGTGTCACAAAATATTATAAACTATAGCGGAATATCGAATGCCGACGCTTGAAGACTAATTTGAGCAGAGCTATGAGTTTTAACGGCTTGTGCTTGTATATTCAAGGGAAAATGGCATGCCTTTAGTTTTACTACCTTCCACACTGTGGAATATATTAGTCTTAGTGTGTTTTCCAGAGAACATTGGCTTTGCTGAGCACGTCACGGCAAACTGCATAAACTGATCTGCGTAGAATTCATGTATTCCCTTTAGAGGGAGACAGAAGAAAACCTTGAGGGGATGACAATATAGAAAGAATAAGTACATAATAGGTCTACACTGATTTCACTAATACATTTGTGACCAATTCTCTTGCAGTGCTGATGGACTGGAGGGATTGAGCGCTGATTAACATCAACCTTACATCATATAATATTGCATTATAATAATGCGGGGAAATTGAGATGCTGAAGCAGCAGACAATTTGTGTCGGTCTAGCCGGTGTTACGGTGTATGACTAATATAGTGTGTCACTAAAACAGTGTGTTATTACATATCATATAGTGTCTCGGTAAAACGCAGAATATAGTATTGTAGAACGTAGAAGAATACGCACCAGCAGGCTCTGGGTGGTCAGTGGTGGTTCTCCTCACTCATGACCAGGTTAGAAATAGAACATAGCCTGCAATCATCCTTTGGCCAATCAGGGCGTTTCAGGCTATGTTCTATTTTACATTGTCGGTGGCTTGCTGTGCGTTGATGCCTAGAACAATAGCGTGCCGTACACGGTGTAAGTTCCTGTAACATACAATACTGCTGTGGGCAGCATGTTAAGCAATGAGAAAACAAATAGATACAAGTAAATACAAATGCCACTTTATGGAAGCTTTAAGGAATTATGCAATTCCTTAAATGGAAAATCTAATCCCTGACAAAAGAATGAATCGGGGAAGGCAAGTGGATTTTGTGCTGTAGCCTTATAACAGTTTGTATTCCTAAATCCATGGAGATGGAGAAAATTGAGTTTTTATTTTGCCAAGGAATGAATGGAACATCTCTGACAGCTGATTGGTCCAAGAGACGCTTCTGATCCATGATTCTGGATTAGGCGTGGGGTGTAGGTTGACAACACATCCCAGTAAAAATTGATCCACTTGAATCCACGATGACGTCACACAGATTGTGAAGAGGGCTAGCTAAATGGTAAATCTTAATCTCAAAATATTTGAGCCTATAGGCACTGTTTAGTGACAAGTAGAGAGAAATGCGAGCCACGCAGCACTGCTGAAGATCTCATTTCAAACCAAAACACACTGTAACATATTTGTAATGCTGCTTTCAACCACAAGGGTACTAAATGCTAAAAGCACTAAATGCTACCAGGTGCCGCTGGTCGTTTTGTAAATGCCACTTCCCAAACAGGTCAAATGATTAACCAGCAAATGAATGATATTTGCTTGTCCGTGGATACAATGCTGTTGTTCATTTCCTACCATAATTTACCTGTTCATTAACAAGAGCAACAGCAAACCAAATCCATCAATCGGACTCCCGGGTCCGGCCTCGGAAAAGGTCTGCAACAGGGGTCTACTGGGCAGCTGATAGCACTCCTCATTATTCTGCTAGCTAGAGTCTATCCCTGCATGCTTTAATAATTCATCAAATGCTTGTTTACTTTGCCAGTCTTTACACCGCAAGCTCCTGGACCAAAGTCATCGCCAACGACAACTGTCTCTCGTTCTCTCAATTACTCATGATGATGACTGCTGTTGTTGTAAGTGTCTCCTGTGCATCTGCTGTTACGGTGTACAGTATATTCCAGTGGCATGCATCTGCTGGGCGCTGCTGCTGTTTATTATGACTGCCACATTTCACGCATCCCAAAAAACATCATCCCAGCGACTTCGCCATGAAACAATAGGTCCTAAATGCTATAAAACAGAGAATGATTCATTCAAATGCCATTGGAGCTGGTTTCCACCAGCCTTAAACCATTAAATCAGATTGAATTGGTTTAATTTCACCATTTCTCCTTGGCGTTGTCTTGGTTTAATTGGTATATTGTGCACTGCAATACCGTGTGCAGACCCATAACAGCATGTTGATATGCCGGTATTACTGCGGGATTTGCAAATGCCTGCTTAGAAAAAAACATGCGAAAGTAGTGAGGAAACATTGTGGGGGGGGGACTCTGGAATAGATAATGAATATTTGGCTGGACTTTGTATAGATGGGATTGAATGGCATAAGATTTGTTTTTCATTTGTGGATGTTTTGGCATTCCAAACTCTTTATATCTCTTGGTAATGTATAGATTATTTCTTAAGAGAGAGAGAGACTTGGCTGCTGACATAAAACCCATCAGACACAATGATGAGTCTGTTTGGGAAGCAATGGGCAATTTCCATGAATGATGGATAGTTGAGGCTTTCCAATCAGCCTCAGTGCCGCTGAGCATGACGTGCCGAACATGGCCTTCTGATCCGCGCTTAAAGCTCCAAGTGCTTTTTCTTTTCTTTTTAGTATCCTGTTTAAGTGTTACAGTTTTTGCTGAAGTTATACTGCCCCTGGAAGATCACAGACATTAGGGATGTCACTCATCTTTTTATGAATCGGGCCACTCAAATCATATTATTCACGGATTTGGGTAATTTTTGGATGATGTTCAGCCAGTGAGCTTAACCCTCAGCTCGGTAAACACGGGGACGCTGAAATATGACATCACGCAATCAGCATGTCCATCGAGTACATTATAGTATAACTGCTTGCCCACTTTAAATCCAAACATTCAGTCACAGACTGATGGAATTTACAGACTGTCTTTAACAACAGTATACAATACGTAATGTTTTTTTTAATTATCCCTGAATAGGGTCAATAGGGTTTGTCCGACGTGTGTTTATAGAGCACCAACTCAGCCAAACACCATTGTAGTGTTGACAAATGCTTAGCGGGTCTTTTCACAATACTTTATTGTCAACATGTTGTCGTCTTGTCGACATCTGACAGACAACCGCCCTGTTTAGGTTGGTTTGTTGCCTTTAAACACATACTCAGAAAGGCCACCGTCCATCAAGTTTATTCTGTGATTTTGAATTGAGCATTTTATTGCTGGATTGTAATGCTTTTGTCAACAGGAAAAATTACACTGGTTTAATGGATGGCTTTTAGATATCTCCATTATGGCTCATTAACTATCATGAGACCAGTTAACTGTCGAATACAGTGACTACTGTGCGTTAATTCATTACTTTCATTAACTCATTCGACATTGATATCATTGGATATTGGATGAAGTGTTTGGGAACCCGGAACACATTAACAAAAAGGTTCAGAAAAACAACATTTTAAAATGATTTCCATTATTTAGGTACATGTTATAAATGTTTGTATCTAAATGCCATTGCAAACTACAGTCCATGTTTATTAGTTTGCTGAGATAGTATGAGTAGTATTATTGTGTGTGAATCCAGGATTTTGGATACATTTTTTTTTACAGTACATTGTCCTATCAGAACGTCTCAAACGGTAAACATAAAAGCAGACGAGTATGAATTATTGCCATATGTTTATACTTTGCATTGTAACGTGTCTGCAAGTTGTCCTGCAGGGGCAAAAGGGATTCCCACCTCTGTGTTATTACATGCACCAGCAAGGAGCTCAATTTGCATTCCACGAGGAATAATTTACAAAGCTCTTATCAATTGGGTTCAGTCATGGATAAAGCCGCCATCTGGGTGGAAGTACAGGCAAATATATCTAGAATAAAGTTGCGGTTGAGGAGGACCTTCGCTGGGTTGGAGAGTGAAAGGACTCTGAGTTTCGTGACAGCTAAGAATGCTCCCTCCCTTAGGAAAATGGGCCAGTGCTAAAAGTTGCATCAAGGCAGTCAACTTGTTGTCATGTTTTTCATGCAGTTGCTGTTGTCGTTGCTAGCTGACCTGGTTTAGCTTTCCCTTAGTGTGGAAGCGAATCTAACATGTCAGCTTGAAGATTGCTCTGGGGTACAGCTTACAACAGCTACTGTGGGGATGCGAGCTCCCCTTAAAGGTGGAATGGACTTATGTGGTCTATGGAAAATGGTTCTAAATACTAATTTCTGGAGGCGGGCCTTATCATGCGATACAGACGGCAATCAAATGACTCACTCAGTCTTCACAGATGTCAGTGTAAAACGCATAATTACAACATCCATTTTTTTCCATACAGAAATGGAAAATAGAAAATATGATGTCCTTCTTAAAAACATCTAATAGTCATCATTGGTGGAAAATCAATTTTCAAGTGGAGCTGCTTTGGGTCTTGGTAATTGTTTGCATTACATTATCAACGGCTGCGTTAGTCTCCGAGGGTTGGTTAAAAAGGGGGCGCTGCAACATCATTATCACTCTATCTGTGGGCTGCCACAGGCCAGATAAATATGCTGTCTATGTCTTGCTCCTCTCTCTATCTCTCTCTATCCCTCATCTTCTTTCTGATTTAACAAGCATTTGTGCAGAGGATTTACCAGTATTGGTAGACAGAATGTTTATATTGCATGTTTGTGAAAACCGCAGATTTTTTGATTGCTGTTGCAGGATTCCACACTCACTGTGGATTATGTGGGACATTGCTTCACTATTGCATCCCCAATGAGCTGTTAAACCTAGATATAATTATTATTATTTTTTATTTTATTTTATTTTTAAATTTGTTACATTTAAAAATTCTCTTTTAAATTTTATAGGCTCAAGTTTCAACCCCCCTGTCCAGATCTAGCAGGTTTCTGGCAAGCACTATATAAAACCCTCATTCATAAATATATCGGACATCTTTTATCGTTCAAGTGGGTCAAGTGGGTCTCCCTTGTGCTTATATCTAGTCACAAACCGCAGAAGTGTTCCCAGAACTGTTCTATTCATTGAACGCGAGTGACTCACATGGAGTGTGTGTTGGGCTGTCAAGGTGCGTTACAAATCTTGGAATGGAAGTTTTACTCCTGAATTGACACGGTCTGGTGACCACAGCGGTCGTGTTCCTTCACCAGACCTATTTTTAGGAGGGTTTGAGGCAGCATGTCACTTCTATGACTCACAAGGTGGCCTTTATGACTCATGAAGGGAGTACATGGAGCTAATGGGGTTGTAGTCGGGAGTATGGCGCGTGCGTTTTATGGCTTCGCCTGAAGGGAGTGGTCCTGGTTTACAGAGCAAGTCAGCATTTAGCTTAATGGAGCAGGAAATAAAGAGGGCAAACTACAGCATTGCATGGCCGGTTCAGTTTAAACTGAAATTAAGAAGTGAAATTTGTGAAAAGAGTTGAATAGAAGAGAATTCAGTTCCATTTGGGAATCCACATTGCAAAATGTCCTGTGATTCAGAGACACCTTTACCTCCTTTCACACCGACACAGCAACCTGAAGCTGATGGTTTGCAGTTGGTATGAAAGGTTGGTCAGCCCCTTGCTATTACCCCCCGCGTCCGCGACCCACCTCCAGACCTGGGGTCATACAGGCGCCGAACAAAGCTTGCTAGCTGTGTGCAGGTTTTGATAAAGAAACATTAGTTGTGAAAGCAAACCCCTAAACACAATGTGAAGCAAATCGTAGCTTGTGCTGTAAAATCAGGATGGTTTTACTGAGCTAGCATCCCTACTACATAATTTCGTTTTTTCTTGATGATCTTAAAATATGTCCAGTAGGCTATTTCTGTCACGATTGGCGCGCACAGGCCTATGCGCGCTCCGTGCATGCCTGCCCTATCTGCGCACCTGTGAGGGTGTAGCCCCACAGGTGCGTCTACTCAGCGGTGATTGTGGGACTATTTAAGTTTGGCCAACAGCACTATGTGCTGTTGGTCATTGTTTTGGTTTATG
>JAOEHI010000961.1:0-13164 GCA_025447815.1 Percopsis transmontana
CACTCACACTCACACACACACACACACACACACACACACACACACACACACACACACACACACACACACACACACTGGTGCTTATATATTTTCTAATTTATTCTACTGCTCTCCACCACACAAATTCTCTTTTCCATTCCAGTTGTGTTGTGAAGTTAGGTGTTGTTTTATGTGTTTGTCTGCTGGTTTCTTTCTTTTGTTTGTTATAAAATGAGATGTTTTATAACTCCATTGGTTGTTTCGTGTCCTGCCATGGTTTTTATGACTGTGCTGTGTTTTATTGCTTTGCGTGTGTGTTTCCACTTTAGCAAATAAAATTAACTATGCCTATCTTTTTGGTAGAAACATTACTGAGAGACTAAATCATAAACATTGGCTTGGGAAATTTAGCCACCTTTGTTGGACTTATTTTTGCAATGAGACCAGATACATTTTGGATGTCCTCGTGGGACAATGACATTGTTCCAGCAGCCACAACGGGTTACAGCAAGGAAGATGTGTTTAAACAATAATAGTAGTGTTAGCTTAGCAATAAAATATAATTTAAAGAGGTAGTGTGTAAGTGTGTACGAGGGCTACTGTCAATTAGTCCCTATTTTAAAAAGAAACACTTCCAAGCAGGGCAGATATTACGTGCTACTCTTTTAATAAATCAAATCAAATAACCTAACTAGAATATGGTACATAAAATGCCCACTATAACATATTTATTTACTTCTCATTACAACACGGTATATGTGTTCCTTATAATAATTCACTGTTAGTCACTGATGTATTCTGGTTAACATTGATTGTCACCTTTGATCAACACTTCCATAAGTTTACCTTCGGAAAACAAATATCCCAGTTCTGAACCTTGTATTAGTATTGAACTTTGTCCTTTAAACCTACAATAAAATATTATTTTATAACACAGCGGCTGATAAATGAAGCATTTTCTTCTCTAATGATCCAGGATCAGGTCCTCTTGTGCATCATTGTTGTTCCTCGTTCATCATTCTTTGTGATAAAATGTACAATAAAAACAACCAATAATGACCCGACACCTGAGGCAGCCAATATCAGCTGTTGGTCACTAATAACCATTTGTTTTCATTCATTTAGAAACAAGGGGAGCTCGTCATCTGATAGTTAGTGTCTTATTGAGTCGGGTTCCTTGTGCGTAGTCTCTGTGATCACCATTACTGGAGCACAACGGCCCAGGAGACATGAAGCATCGCTGTGTTATCCTTTTCTCTCTCCTCTGCTTCTCCAAAGACTGTTACAAATGAGCGTGACAGCATGGCAGAAAATGGCCTCATCACTTAGCAGTGCTGGGGTGTAGATATGATGGATGATGAGAAACTTCCCCTCTAAACTCGGGGCTGTGACCTTGTTGGTACTAATGTTACATGTAGGCTTATCCTGACCCTATACAGATAAAGGGGCCAAACTCATCAATGTGTCCTCCCCATCAGTCAGCCCGCTCTGCCCCGGCATCAGCTGCTCAGGATTCTGCAAGTTGAAGGACATTTAAGGCCCGAACAATACAGAAGGATATTGGGCCAAAAATGTATTATCCCCAAGGTGCCCCACATCAGGCCTGCAGAGTAGAATGTTTGACTGCAGGTGTGTGTTACACGCACACACAGTGCACCTTCAGAGCGTTACTCGTGCCGACGCAATCACGGTTTAATGGAATAAAGATTTCACAATTGCGTGACCTCATTCGTCAGTGGCTTCATTCAGCTTCTTCATCTCCTCAAAGTTTCCCAGAATCGGTCGCTGAACCGTTAAATTGAAGACACAGCCATCTTCTGGGTTATTATCCAGAGTCTGCCAACAGCAAGGGTTATGCAAGCCGGTACCGGGGGAAACGTAGTCAGGTGACCCTGACACAAATTATTTTGTGATATCATGTAATCCCAAGACCTGACGCCATGGCGATTACATGTGCCATGGCAGTGACTGTCATGTAGGCCATGGCATTAATAAAACTTTGAACTGCAAAATAAGATAAATAAAATGTGTGCCTTTTATCTTCAAAATGCAGCTAGCGTTCAGAGTAAGATAACAGCCTGTTGTGGTGATTTCTTCCTCACATTTAATATCAGCCTAGCTTGTTGATGCTATCCCAATGCAGTCAACTATCTGCATACAGAGTCAAAGGTTCATGACTCATATAGATATTTAAAATGACTAGAAATTCTGCGTAGTGTTCAACCTCGCAACATTAAAGTTTTAGATGAAATGAATTAGAGCAGCATCTTTTCAGACAATCACACTACTCTCAGCACTGCATTACGCTTTAGTATAGCAGAGCTTCGAGCATTGATGACATGCAAAGCAAAAAATACTGTGACAGAAAGTCTTATGGAACATTCACCCATGATAACTGATGAAGTGGAATAAAATTAATACATATTTTAGCTAGTGCTGGTAGTGTAACAGCAGCCTGTATGGTGTGGGTTGCTTAATGAGCCCAACCTATACAATCCAGTCAAGGCAGTACACACTCACACACACACACACACACACACACACACACACACACACACACACACACACACACACACACACACACACAAACACAGTACAAGAACAACAGGTTCTTTCAGTGCCAATGCCCACTATACTAAACTGTATGTGTGATTGTACTATACACTGTGATTGCACTATAGATATAACTCTGCAATAATACATCATACATTAAATTGTTAGGTGCATTCAGGTGACATTATGACTGCAGCTGCACAGGACAAATACAGCAGGGTCCAGTGGTTCATTGGATCATTGTTCTGTAAGGCAATAAGGTAGTTAAAATGAATAGCATGCATGATTCCGGATGTCAAAATGTGGCATGGTGCACAAAGACTAGACTCATACAGGGTTTTAAGCAAGTGGGTAAGGGGAGATTATTATTATCACGCAGTCAACCCTAGTCAGTCGGAGATGAAGGAAGGAAAATAAAACGTGAATTCAGTTGAAAAAATATTTTTTGTTGTAGGCCAAAAATTGAATTGGCTTTTTAAAGCACCACCTTCTGTCTGAATATTGTACAATTTGTTACATCACCTGGAGGTGATGCCATTCATATATTGAATACATTTTCATGATGATCGGGCATTGATAATGGTAATTATTTACTGTTTGATTGTTAGTTTGATTGGCTGTTGGCGGCCATGTTTGTTGAAAAGCGCAAAAACTGCAAATACAATTTTAGAAATGTTGGCGCACCTACCCAAGACACAGTAAAGCAAATTGAAACTTTCTCAGACAAATCTCATTAGAGTTTTTGATTTCGAGTCCCCCTACTGGACTAATATCACAACATTCGTCAGACTCCCTCAGAACATCATGCTGATTTTATGTACCAACTTTTGTTAAAATCAGCATTGTACAGTATGTACCACGTTTCAAGAAGTTGGCCTGTAGTAGCTATGGTTAAACTAGGAGATACTGGAGATACTGGATAATAACTATTTTCTATATCAAAAGAAACATGTTAACCACCTCCTTTTCACCTCCTTTTAATCTCATGTACTTAATGACATGTATTTGTCTTATGATAAAAGTAGACAACCAGCAAAATGTAGTTACAGATTGTTTTTAAAGGCCTGAGTGTATTTCTAATGTCACAGTCTGCGCACGGTGCGAATGATGCAAAATTCGTCATCCGCACAGTCCGTAGGGAGTGTCCGTCCGGCCCCTAAATGTTGTGTATTATAAAAAAATATTTATTTCCAGCAAATCTCTTAATTACACCAATATTGTGAATGTGGAAAACGTAGTTATAAAGATTTGCTAATTCCAAATCACTCTGGCATATAGTCACGCCCACAAGGCGACTCGTCTGCAAGAAGAGAAAATAAGTATACTTTGAGGAGCCCAAGCGCTTGTTGCGTGAGGCCACCCGTTTAGTATACCTAGGCCTTTAATCTCTGCCTCTATTATTATAACATTATAACATATATAATTTACAATTTGATCATTTAGCAGACGCTTTTATCCAAAGCGACTTACAATTACATGCTGCTATTACATGGAGCAGATAGGAGTTAGGCATCGTGCTGAAGGATGTTTACAGGTAGGCCACCTGGGGATGGAACCCACGACCAACTGAAAATAATAGATGTTATATTATAACATCTATTATTTTCAGTTGCGATATGCACGAGTTCTGCATTGCCTTTTTGTCCGTTTAGTTTGTAGCCTAATGCATTATGTTAGCTAAATGCTAAATAACTTTGTACAAAGTCCTAGTTTGTTTTGGATGCTCAATCGGCCCTAAGGCTTCAAACAGCTACTCTGACGTTGTTTAGTTACAGAAACGCATTGTAGTGTACGCTCTTTTCATAGCCTATGCTCCCAATAAGTAAATATCAAATTATGCTGGCATCATCCTTTAATCTACATACCATATACAGGTATATCTGGGCACCATATGTACAGACATTGATCTGCTAAATCATCATCCTGCTAACATCACAGGCCTTCTTAAGCACTCTTGGCTACATACTGCAGCTATATAAATGCCCTGATATGCACCAGCATGGTAATGGATGCTACTGTATAGTCAACACTTTATGTTCCATTATCCCCATCGAATTGAAACCTAAGGAAAAAGCTTTCAAGGCTGGAGCTTGACTGTCTGTCTCAAATTGTTGTTCAATACCAACAAGCATGGCAGAAAGACCACCTCTTAATCTGTCACGCACTAATAAGTGTTATAATAAGTGCAATTTTATACATTGAAATACTTGCGAATGGATATCTTAATACACACTGAATGGATATCTTAACACACACTGCCATTATTTATTGGATGCTAGCACGCCATGCTGCAGTAAAAAGAGACAAAATACTCTTGTCTTATATTACTAAGGGTCATAAATAAGGTACTCCACCACGTTTCAGTCTGCTTGTCGTGGAAGCCTGTTAGTACACTTAGCATATTATGTGGTGTTGTCTTTTCATTTATTACAAACAGCCATGACTGCTAGTGAAAGCTGTAAGAAAACATCTTGGTGCTAATGACCTGAAAAGTTTAAGGAGACATGAGAAGGTACTGCGAGGAAATTACGATTTTACTGAAGTTCAGAATCAGTGTGGCTGACATTTACATTTAGTGTGTATTGCTGGATTAAATAAAGCTTTCTGCAAATTAAACAGCACATCATTTCAATCTAATAACATTAATCGCTTCACAAATATGTGTCCAAATATGTGTCTGTTAATTAAAGATATTTTGTAAGGTGCTGGATTTGAAAATCTGTATTTAACTCTCTTAGACTGAAATCGTCCTTTATCTAGGGCACCGTTCTTTATGAACAAATAATCAATTTAATCAATACCCAATTGAACCCCCATGCCAAGTAGTTTTTGCCAAGTAGTTTTTGTAGACATCTGGTTTAATGTCAAATGTAAATTACAGCCAAGGAAAAAATTAAGAGACCACTGCACATTTTTAAAAATATTATATATATATTATATATTATTTTGAATTTAATATACTGTATTAACATTTATATTAATATTATTATATCAAAACACATATGCAGTGGTCTCTTAATTTTTTCCATGGCTGTATATCCATGTATCTATTACTGAATAAGATTCCCTACAAAGACTAAAAGAGATTGATTATCTTCATTTCATAATGAAGTTAAATGCCATATATATTATGATTCATCATTACCAAAAAAGGGGAGTCTTTACTGGTGTCTGCTTCATCTTCCTCGGTTTATAAGGTCTGATTCCATGTGGTTCATTTCATAATTAAATTTGGAACCAAGTGAAAACAATAGACAGTATCTGTGAGCAACACTTTCCTTTAGAGGAATGTGTAGGAAATATCTCTTCCATTACAGGAGGAGCAGGAGTGGCGCGGTACCACACAAGCATTCACCATTATAATGCACAAGAAGCCTGTAAGACACTGTTACACTGCTGCAGACTGTCCATTATCATTGTTTTTGGCTGGAGTCACACTGGCACTAAATATGTTTACCGGGTCAATAAACTGCCACCAACTCACTCTGTGTGATTGGAAATGACAGTTACTACATGGATCCCTACAGGATATTGGTCAGTGATGATGCACGGCCATAAATGGTAATGGCATCAACACAGCACTTAGCACACAGTGCATTAGGAATAGTGTAAATACCCATATACATGCAGTGTTGAGTTTACAAACAACATTTGGCTTCAGGATGTTCTCTTCAAGACATTTTCTTCTTTCGCTGTGAATAGAAGCACCAGGTAAATTATAAATAGAAATTTTAATATTGTGGCATACAATCACTGTCCACACGGAAGTACTGGTCAAGGTTTACACATGGTTCGCATGGATTTATTCCAACAGGTAATGTCCTCCACATAGTCGGTGTGTATACAACAGTCATCCAGGACACTGCCTGGTAAGTAATATCATTTTACAGGATTTAAACCTTCCCTGGGTCCTCATTCCGCCAGCCTCCTGGCTCGCTGGCGTCTCTCCCGTGGGTCTGACCTTTTCTGTGGGAGACAGGTGATTAATAAATTGCCCACACCTGTCCCCAATCCCCAAGTCCCGTGAACCACACCTCCAAACATTCCGTCCCACACACAGACAAAGCTAAATCACATACACCTTCACAAATATGTTGCTGTGCTGTGTGGGACATGAGCAGAAACCAATGCAAACTATGACTGCATTGGTTTGTTTAACTTGCCAAAGAGCGTGAATACATTAATCCAATTTATTTAGAGTCATGAAAGTTCACCTTTTAAAATGATGAAACCTAATCACGCAGATTGTGTGCGTCCTTCAACCTCCTTTGCTCAAATAACATTAGCCTCCCCGCCTAAAAAGAAGGGTTTCAAATTTGTTTCAATTAGTGGTGCATTGCCATTAACAAAAGCAATAAGAAGCACTCCCGCCAATTGCATTCCATATGTTCTGGAGGGTAAGAATGAAAACAGAATGAAAAGCCATCACCTTAATGTGATAGAAATTAAAACGTTGCACTGTGCGCCTATATGTAACTAGAAAGTAACTAATGATCAGATGTAATCACATTACATTTGTCTGTAACACAGTATTGTAACGCATTACTGTTACACAATTATGTAGTTATTTTTTTCTGTGAAGTGCTCATTGGGCTGGTTTTTACCGACTTTGCTGTTGGCTTTGTTTATTGTATTATTTTATTAAAGAGCATAAAAGAAAGATCTTGTGATAGGGATTTGTGCTGATGTGGGCATATGTAAGGTTTAACGTTAAATTGTTGACCAGCAATTACGTGACAATGCATCTCAGGTGATGTTGCGGAGTAACGCAAAAGTAATGTAATGAGTAACGAATTACACTTTACAGGGAGTAAATAAGTAAAGTATTGCATTATTTTTTTAAGTAATGAGTAATGTGTAATACATAACTTTTTTTGATTAACGAACCCAACACGGATCGTTCCAGAATTTGTTTTTATACAGTACACTATAGTTTATCAATGGCCTCACAGTAGAAAGTGTCTAATCTGTAATGTATGTCCTCGCAATCTTCATGTTCTGGTAAAAAAAATCTGAGCTTGATTGCAATACGCACATTTCTGGGGACAACTGGAGCAACAAATTATAAGATATTAATAGGGCACTGTCATCAATTATTGCTGTAGATATGGGTCAGCCCACTTTGCATGCACTGACACAGCTCAGAGGATACTCTGGTCTTAAATGCTCCCCTGCTGAGCGCTTATTTTAGCTGCAGCTCTCAAATGAATGTCTGATGAATGCAATTTACCCTGGGAAGGGTATATTTATATGAATCACTGTAATAATGAACATTTGACACGTGCCATGCATCGCCATACACAATTTTTTTAGCAGACACTTTTATCCAAAGTGATTTACAGTGAGTCAGATTATAAGTATTAGGCAGGTAGGGGATAGGCATCTTGCTCAAGGATGTTTACAGCTGTTTAACACCCAGACAACAAAAATATCCTGGCTTGTATATGTATGCACATAACAGAACTGAAATAATGCCTGAATTGAGGATTTCTGTGTTTAGTGGAGCCTTCCCTTATAGAGATGTAGGACATGGAGGTCCCTGCCACCTGTTCTGCTATTGGGTGGAAAGGACAATTGCTTCTTTGACATTAGCTATAGCCTTATGGGATTATAGCAGCTACTATGAGAATTACAATAAGGGAAGCACGTACGTACATTCTTCTTGTATCAGATAGTAATAGCACAGCTCTCACTTATGGCTATACAGTATGATCTGTTTTCCTCGTGGTATTCAAATAAGTTACAATTAGGTCTTTTAGCAGACACTAATTTATCCACTAATAAAGAGCAGGTAGGGGTTAGCCATCTTGCTCAAGGATGCTTACAAGAAGGCCGGGCATACTGGCAATTTAACCCATTACCTTCTGGTTGAGAGTCTGTAGGCCACCCTAACCACTAACCAAAAAAGCATTTAAATGTTTATCAAAGGATTCATTTATCCTAATATCTGAATAAAAGTAAGATGAGCATCCATATAGGACAAATCAAGATAGAAGATTATGAAAGGGCACAGTCACCTTTTAAGATGAACGAGTAGCCTATATCCAATTCAACCAATCCAAGAGTCTAGACCTTAGTCTCGAACACAGCAGGAGGCACTTGTGTGTCATGTAGGAATATCTGGTCGCAATGGTAGGATTAAAGATGTTTATTGATTAAAGGTACACTTCCTGGTCGCATCATAGCACCCCCAGAATCCCAAACAATCCCCCCAGATTGGATACACAACTGTGTGTGTGCGGGAGGGGCAGTCTCCTATTGAGTTTGTATCAAAACAACAACATTGACTGGTTGAGACAGGTTGAGACAGGTGAACATGCGAGCCTGCATCTGAGCGTGTCTGTTGAGCACGACTATGTTCCTGTGCTAGATTAAAATGACTATGATATTGAAATGACTATGATTCTGAATTCTGAGTTATATGGACACTCAAAATTCACCACAACTCAGAATTCACCCCAGCTGCTACGCAACTGTGTTGAATCCCCTTAACAACCCTTTCCTGGCGGCTATATAAGCGGGCGGGTGAATGGGAATTGTTGGTGATTGTTGGACTATCGTTTGCATGCAGCCACGCTGTCAGTAGTTCTTTAGAAAGACTGTTAAACTTCTATTATAAAACGCTTTGCCTAAGACAGGCGAGGAGTCACAAAATGGGCGACGTGTAAAAAGGCACATCTCATTTCAAAGCCGAGTGTACTGATTGCTTACATTTATCGAGCTAAGAGCTAAGAGAAGTCCAAACCTTTCTTGTTTGCCTGTTTAGGTTTGGATGACTTGGAAGGTTTGTAAGGAACATCTTTAAAGTCACAATGGGACAGCTGCCCAGAGTATTCTGGGTAAACAAAACTGCTAACCACTTACACCCACAGGGGAATGAAAAGTGAGTTCACTGCAGAGGTTGAGGCAGAATGGTCACTAAGGATGTGACCATGCATGATTATTAGGTTTCAGATGAGAACAGAGTTTGCCTTGAGGAAAGCCTATGTATTTTATAAATGCCATAGCCTTACATTAAACATTAGGTTTGTAATGTAAATTATAAGTACACAATAATAGTATATTGAGAAAGCGGTTATTTAAACATATATATCCAACTTAGAAATTGTATCATATTCATTCATTTTTAATCAGTACTTGTACTGTTTAAATGTACTACTACTGAAGGAGAGAATTTGTAGATTAAATATATACCAATCTTAAACTTCCTCATCCCAGTATAAATTAAAAACATGTGAACACTTATTAGTAACCCAAATAAGCATACTTTACCTTTTTAATGCTTAGACAATTATTTAAATGCCAATTCAGACTTTGATGCATCATCTATTAGCCTTGTGGACCATACTCTTGAGCGTTAATCACATCAGACCAAAACATCTGGTACCTGACAGGATGTTAGGAAAAAGGCTTGGCTGAAGAGAACAGATTATTCACATGAAGACATTTCGGTAACCTACTGTTTACCATTACAGGATACGTACGTACACTACAGTGAACAGCAAAGCGTTCTGGTATGTTCATCTGAAGGCCAGTATATGGTTCAACCTCTGCCCTTTGTGTCAAACTAACTGATTTGCAGGGAAGATAATAGCACACAGACAGTAGGCTTAAGCACTACTGAACTTTTGTTAAACCCTCAATATTAAGTCTTCTAATAGATGTTCACGGTTTATTAACCCCTCATTTACCCCTTATGGTAGGCCCTGGACCGGCAACTGACTTCCATTTTTTCTCAAAAACAAACTGTACTTTTTTACCGTGTCTACAAAGCTGATCTCCATTGGCGTCTCTCTCGGTAGAACGTACTCTCAAGTTACTCCAGTTTGTTTTTGTAGAATTAAAATTAAGGTGTATTTCAGTATATATTGATAAAGACAGCGATCAGCTTTGTAGAAATGTTAGATGTAATCCAGTAGTTTCTGATTCTTCTGTACATTTTTTAAACAGCCATGTCGATGTATACGCCAAACTGGAAACTGTGCTTGGTGCTGGGGGATGAAAAAGACAAGATTGCAAGGTTTTGTCAAAAAGGATTCATGACTCGTTCCCAGTATAGTCTACTAGGTACAAGGCATTCTTAGATTTAGTAATACTGTTATTATATCTTAACAAAATTAGAAAGTGAATGATTGACTGTTAGGCAGACAGAACTGGATACTGCTCAGGGGTGAAAGTAGTTTTAAATTCTTGTCGGTACTATTACCAAAACCTTCATCTCTCTCTCACTTCATGCATTTTAAAATAGCAGTTTCGGTAGACGCGCATGCGCACTCACGTACTGCTGAGTGAACTCTCCGGTCGTTAGCTCACAAGCAGTTTCTTTTCCGAGCTGTTCTGTATCTGTATCGATACAATTTTACAAAATAACACGAAACACAACTGCTTACTCTCCTACTGATTTTAATTGGTACATTTTGCAACGAATGTAACAAACGTGTGGTACACGTTTCGAAGGCTGGGCGCAGAGGAGACCACCGGGTTCTTCGAGAAGAGGGGGAGAGAAGCAGGGCAAGAGCCTCGAGGAAGAGAGAAGAGATGCCCGGCCAAGGTTCCGTCCAGTATGGACTAAAACACAGCACGGACAGTTCAGAAAGAATTCGGAATGAGTTAAAGGGAATTTTTAAACGGACAAAGTAGTTTTCAAGACTGCATATTGCTAGCGGATCAAAATGTGCTATCTACTTTCTGACCCAGAGTGCGGCCGTGACTGGTTCAGAATGAGGGCTTTATAGCAGGCAGCCGCTCTCCCATCTTCCTGGTAGGCCTACTGCGTACCGCCACTGAATCTTTTAGTGGTACGCAGTACTGGACCGGCTTACTTTCACCCCTGATACTGTTTGATATGTGCAGACAAAAAAGCATGACAGTAATTTACGAATTGGTCACTTGAGACGTTGATTGGTCAGCTTGAGACCTGAGCAGGTAACAACAGTTTGACTGGTCTCATAACTCACAATGTGGACTCATTTCATTGACAGCAGTGGGCATGCTTATACATGTGGTGTGCTAATTGGTTTGAATATTTAGCATAACACAAAGGCAACAACGCCCTTGGGTGAAATCCCTGCCAGCAGGGGGGCAGCCACAAGTGCTCATGCTGTGATAAACTAATGGCAGAGCTGCAAAGCCAATGAGTCACGCACGCAATCTGAGATTTATCACACTTCTTTTCTTTTTTTTCTTTTTTTTTTTACTTGGAAGCTATGTAAAGAAGCACATCCCAAATCTAAAAATGCAGATTCGTGGATCAAAAACAAAAATGTAGTTTTTCTTACCCTCATAGCACACTTCAAAAACAAGTGTCTGTTCTTTTACACAGACATATTCTTGGAAGCCCTGAAATTAAGGAAAATGAGGGGCAACATATCTGTGTTCCACGATAAGACAAAGGCAGGTAATTATTGTTCATTCGTTAAAAAATCACTGAACCACAGAGGAAACCTTCAGCTGGATTAAATATGTTTTTCTCCTCAGAGCATCATATGACTTGTTGCTCGTGGTGGTTATATTCTACATTTGAGGAGTCATTCTATGTAAATATTTCTATTTCCATTTGCACTTGAAATGTACAGTATGGTTCATGCTCACCAGTCCTTAGAGGAGATGACCTTTTAGAATGTGTAAAGCCATATATCTGTAGTGCATTGCTTTGACATGTGGTGAATGCTAATATGTTGATGCTGTCAGGCAGAACCTTTCAGTAAAACCAAACCACAGCCCAGGAGCATGATATTGGTGGATCTCCTGTATGAGTTATTTGAAGTCAAGGTTAACACAATTCCTCAAATGACGGTGCTATGCTACAGTACACCTTCATCCCAAGATACTGCCAAAGCATTATGTTGGAAGCTGCTATTTATGAAAGAAATGGATTTGAAATCAGACTTTATTAAAGAATTCTACAGACATAGTGTGCAATTTCAATCGCCTTTCCCAGAGTCTTTTCACAAAGCACTATCATTCACACACAGTCTGTGTCTTATAAAAACAGTTCTTAATAAGGAAAGAGTTTTTGTCATTATTGCTTGGCCTGATGGATGAGTTGTTTGCTAGTATGTGAAACCGCCCCGGCCTCCTCTTCGTTCAGGTAAACGAAGTCCCTTGAGGGGCGACTTTCTGTGATTGAAGTATTTACGGCAAGACAGAAATGTGATGGCCCTCAGAATGTGGGTGACAGTGACGCATGGTTGAACAGATTACGGTGTACAGTCTGCAGAGTGCTCCTTTGAATTGTGATGCCTCACTTTATTGTTTTGAGGTTAAAACGCTCACCTCACAGGGAGATGCATGGCTTTCCCCCCTTGCTCTTTTTGATATAACCAAGAACAACGAGCATGTCAGCAAGCCAAAGGAGCCCCAGCAGTACTGGTGTACAGTGTGGGAAAACTAACAAGGAGAGTTTCTGTACAGTCCACAACGATAGAGTTGTGGAAATACCATATATTTTTTACTTTAAATTTTTTTTAGCAGTTCTGTAAAAGAGTTAATAAACACAAAACTTTGGAAACTTGAAGTGTGAATGATAACTTTGAATATTGTAATTACTAAATGAGTTTTAAGGAGTAAATGAGAAACCTTTGAGTAATGTTGTGCAAATGCATAGGTAAAGTAACCTTGTTACATGATGCT
>JAOEHI010000962.1:0-13164 GCA_025447815.1 Percopsis transmontana
TGAGTTGATTTCAAAAAAAAAAAAAAAATAAAAAAAAAATATATATATATATATATATATGTGTGTGTGTGTGTGTGTGTGTGTATGTATATATGTGTGTGTGTATATATATATGTGTATGTATGTATATGTGTGTATGTATATGTATATATGTGTGTGTGTGTGTATATGTATATATATATATGTGTATATGTATATATATATATGTGTGTGTGTGTGTATTGTGACTGAATTATAATTGAGTAACTTAATAGTTAGGGGATGTATCTTAGAAATAATCATTAACAAGTTGATGTTTTACACTACTGTGTAAACGACACAATTTGGGTTCAGATAACTTGTGATGAATATTTTCCATAATTTTGTACCCTTTTTTACTACCATTGTGTTTAAAAATAATCTCCATATTAAGTGATTTATGAAAATACTCCATGTGCCAGCATGTATCCACACGATGTTTACTACGACACCTGTGACAACGTGTACGAGGATGTGGAGAGCATCAACAGATTCAGCGGGAGCCAGAACTCGCGTAAACGCAAAGGTGGCCTAAAGAGTAAGGAGGATTCTGTTGTACTGTACCGTGTGTGTGCTTGAACGACCGCTAAACCGCTAACTCTGGACTAATTGTTTCTTACAGATCCGTATGCTGACAACTTTCCCACGGTAACTTTAATTTTGATTTGATTTAAAAAAATAAAAAATAAATAAATAAAAATATTTAATTAACGAGAAAATGAGTGAGGTTTTTTTTGGTCAGTGTAGTTTAATGCAGTTTGTAAACAGTCTGTGGCAAAAAAACTGCGCTGTTGTATTTCCAGAAGGAGGATGCTCGTCTTAACAAATGGTCACGGCATCCGTGGTATGTCTGCTTGTAAAGGCACAAGTCATCATTGACATTTATCCTGTTACGGTCGGCAGCCAATGATTGGATTTATTGTGATTCCCAAGTTTCAGGAGCAGCATATCAGGAGAGCATGGTCACATAACCCATACTCACTTCAACAGGTATGCTAAACTGGTGTTTTGATGAAGTTCAAGCCTTGTTTCAAACGAATCGGCACGCTACCATATTCTGACACCGAAAATGAGTTGTATTATCATTGTTGGTTATTTTTTAAGGTATGTTAGTATTTGTCAGAATGTGTAATGGCTATAGACTACGTTCCTCATGTTTCCCTGCCACTGTGTGTTTTCCAGCAAGGAACGCCACAGCCCTGATGTAGCGGACTGCAAAGAGCAGAAGAAGAGGGAGAAACAACGTCTGGAAAAGGAGAAGAAAGAGCAGAAAGAAAGGGAGAAGAAGGAAAATGAAATGAAGAAGAAATTTAAAGTTGAGCAAAAAAATGAGTTTTCCTCCCCGTTGTGCTAGCTCTGTGAAGATTTGGTGAAAGTGGAATTTAACTCGACTCGGTAGCCTCTTCACCTCAATATTAAGCCCTCATGTTGCTAGATTTGTTTTTGATAAACAATCGACATGTACGGTCCAGCACCTACAGGGAACAAGGGGTTACTTCATGTGAACATCAGCAGGAGGATATACTGAATATTGAGGTAGGGAAGAAAGGAACTATTTTAAGAGTCAATTATATTGAAGTCCCCCCCCCCCCATGAAAGACTCATTTACACTTGCTAATTTTGTCTGACATTTCAAACTAATCGAATTAGCTGAACCAGAATAGCATTAGTATCACAGAGCCCAGCGGGCTGTAAGGTGCCGCAGGCTAGTAAGCTAGCTAGTAAGAGCCCCAGTAAGCTAGCTGTAACGTTCCCATGGTCGTTGGCCCTGCCAGGTGACCGGCCAAGAGGAGCCCATGTACCACGCCAAGGTGACGGTGGCCAGCAAAGTCCGCAAGCACGACCTCCCCGTGAAGAGCGGCGACACGGTCAGCATCATCCGCACCACCAGCTGTCCCAAGGGCAAGTGGCTGGCCCGGGACGCCCACCACAAGTGTGAGTGAAGCCCTGTCATGAGGTGAACGCTGTGGGTTGCGATGGCGAGTCAACCCGGGGGGGGGCACGTGCCTGTTCCGTGCTTGTCTTTTCCTGGTTATATTTATAGTGATTTTCCAATGCTTACTACTGTACCATGCGCGGTTCTCTGCCTCGCTTGCATTCATTTGTGTTGCTATAATGAATGCAAGTCAAAAGGGAAAACGCAACTTGCACAGACCACTTCAAATATGGGGTGCAGTTACGACTTGTGACCAGATGGAGTCGCCAGTATGCCAAGTTTATCCCATGCAGCCTTTAATGCTATTTTAGTAAGTCATAGATAAATAAAGCGTATCACTGTTTATTTTTTCTCTCCTTTTGAAGTAATATGAACACAATTTTTCGGGGACTGTCCTCAGCTAAAGAAATTCATCTTGACAGTCATTTGTAACATAAGCACACTGGAGATTTGCTTAGTCAACATTTATCAGGGGGAAGAAGGAAAAAAAGCATACGTTTTTATGACTAGCTTTGATTAGTTTGACTAATACTAAACCAGCTCATTTAGCTGTGAGGGCCCAGCCCTAAGTTGGTCTCTTACGACTTTAGCATAGCACAGCATACAGTGTACAGTACATCAGTTTGCCTCCCCTCTCTTGCCTGCGTAGATGGCTACATCTCTGTGATGAACGTGGAGCTCAATATCAAGGAGATGTTGGAGCTGGGGCAGAAGGCTCAGGCCGCCGGGAGAGGAGCCACCGGGGATACCGTTAGCATCGGGAGCAGGTACGGAAGACGGAAGACCTCCACACTCCCCGGCTGTCTAATCCATCGTGGTTTCATCTGGGTCATTCCTGTGTTCTTTCTGGGGTTTTATTTTTTTTTTAATGCATTGCAGATCTTCAAACCACCTCGCCCTGACAAGCAGCTGTAAGTTTTACTACTACTTCTTAATTATTATTATTTTATTCTTTAAAAAAAAAAAAAAAGAAAGGAATGCACTGGCCTTTAAACTATTGCCATTGGAATCACCCTTGCATCTCTCAGTAGCTACCGGTCAGCTATATATCATCATCATAAAACTGTAGCACACTCTAGACAAACGGAATGTATATGATTTATTGAGTCATTAAAGCATTGAAAAATCAGCCCTCGCAGTCCCTGAGCTGTTGAGGGGTGTCGTCATGACTTTGGCATAACAGCCACATGTGTTTTTTCCTTTCCCCCCCCCCCCTTTTTTTTTTTTTTGTAACCATTTGAGATTTACGAGCGTAGGGAACCCCGTGTAACGGCTGGTGAGGTTATTGTCTGTTTTCCTGCCAAGTCTGTCATCGCCAAGTATTGTGCTCAGGCACGTTAATCCTTTTGGTGTCTCTTTCCCGTCAGTCACCGATGACAGCGAGGAGTGGGCCTGTGAGGACGAGACAGTTTCGCCCTCCGCAGAGAGCCAGTATGACTGACTGTTCCATCTCTACAGGAGTAGGAATTGGAAGTGCTTAAAGTGGTAGTGTGTATTTGTTGGCAGGAGGGAGCGCAGTTATCTGGATCCCCTTATTCGCGCGCACAGCAACGGGGCGCTCGTGTGCTAACTTCATGGTTCTGCAAATTAGTTTGCTCCTAAATAAGAGATTTTAATGGTGATTGCAGCGAAATAAATAAATAAACAATACCTATTCCCAGACGCATACTACCACTTTAACTATTTCTTTGGAGAGGTTTATGTCACAGTTGTCTGGGAACTTGTGGGGGGGCCATATTGATTTGATTTCTCACTCTGCTGTGTAGTAGCTTTCACCAGCGGACCGACGCAAAGCCGGAGATGTGTGAGTACATTTTGAGCCCAGGCATTATTTGTCCCGGTAGCCCTGCTTTTTTTGCCTTGGGTTTTTTTTTTTTTTTTTTTTTTTTTTTTTTTTTGTATTTTTATTGTTTCCTACTGACGCATGGCAGACGCATACCTGATGATACTTACTGTACATTTTTCTGATTCATCGTGATGTAATCCCAGTGTGTGGCCATGCCGGTGCCCAGCACATGCTCAGCGACGCCAGCTTGGAGGACTTGCACACACAGTAAGTGTGAGACACACACACACACACACACTCTGACTCAACCAGCCAGCTTGGCAGGTTCCTTTGTCACACGAGCACACGTCCGGGGAGCGCCTCCTTAACAGCCCGTGTGCCCCCCCCCCCCCTTCCTAACCTCCAGAAGCAGACACGAGGCCCTGCAGAAGCTAGCCATATTCTTCCAGCACAGCAGAGAGGAGTACGGCGAGCTGGCGAACGACGGCGAGCCCACGCCTACAAAGTACGGTACTCCACCGCCACCCAGAAAATGGCCCAACTGGGTCGAGGTCAGCTGTGTTTTGGTCCGCTTGGTTTTCTGAAACGTGAACCTTTTTGTCTCCCTTCCATTCTGCCCCTGTCCCGTGTGCCAAGTCCTGAGCAGCCCAGTAAGTACAGAGCAGAACAGCTTCCTCCCGGTCACTCATCTTGATGTCACTCACACGAGAGAGAGGAGAGAGAGATCTCTCTATCACTGTGCACTTTGTGGACACCGCCGCCTAAGGCTTTAGGGTCTTGGTTGTTTTGGAAAATGGGCTTGTGGGGAGCTTGGTTCCATCTCCATTTGCATGCGGTTATCTTTGTTATCTCTGGCAGAGATGTCTGTTTAGCGTTAACGGGTCTCTCCCCCCCCCCCCACCCCTCCCCCCCGTATCTTGCTTGTGTCCTCCCAGGCTTCTTGCATGCTGTGGAGGAGCCCCCCTTCCCGTAAGTGTTGACGCATCTCCTCTGCCGTGAAACCTGAAGCCACTTTTAAAGGAATGAGTCTGTGTGTGTGTGTGTGATATTAAACAAGTTTTTAATGAAACACTCCTGCTGCTCTTGAGCATGCTAACATGTGTTCCCCAGCACTCATGATACAATACCAATACTCCAGGTACGGAGGAGAACCAGGTTAATGCAGTGGCTTGTGTGCAGGTTGCGTGCGGGCTTATCTTACTCTGACCTTTCTGGGGAAGTAGCATCAACACACTGGGAGAACATTTGACGTTTTTTATGATTGCGTCAACGAGTCCCAGCGGACGTGGCACAGCGTTCCGACCGATAACACAACGCGTGGACAAGCTAACGTTTGTGTCACTGTCCGTTATGGCCCTCTGCCACTCCACAGTAATATCCACAAATGAATGATCGAATCCTCGGTTGCATTATAGCGCCCCCTAGAATCCTATATTTCCCTGCTCACTGATTTGAAATGCGACTGTCTACAAAAGTGTGCAAACGAAAGAACAAAAGGGTAAGAGAATAAGACCAAGGTGTCGTAATAAAATCTAAATATTTAACAGCATGGCAAAAATAAAAGTGCAAGGTTTGTCGTTCAGCAGAAGGCAGTGGTGAACATGAAAGTTTTTTTTGGTCTGGATTTAAAAGTAGTCATTGGTGGAGCAAGTCTTAAAACGTCTGGAAGTTTATTCCAGCTATTTGTTGTATAGTCGCTAAACGCTGCTTCTCCACGTCTGGTTTTTACTCTGGGGACAGTTAGCAGACCGGCCCTGGATGACCTGAAGGGTCTAGAGGGCTCGCATTGTGAGAGCAGCAGTATTTTGAAATCAGTTCTGACACACGGGGAGCCAATGCGAATTGATGTAATGTGTTCCCTTTTTTTGGTCTTTTGTTAGGACTCTAGCAGCAGCATTCTGAACAAGCTGTAGTTGCTTTTTTTGGGACACATAGAAAAAAGACCATTACAATAGTCTAACATACTAGTGATAAAGGCATGAACAAGTTTTTCCAAGCTTTGCTATGTTTTTAAGATGATGCTAGGCTTTTTTTTATTACTGACTTGAGATGGCTATTAAAATTTAGATCTGAATCCACGATGACATCAAGATTTCTGGCTTGGTTTTCTCCTTATTTAGCTGAAGGAAAGTCTGGCACAGTAGAGAGGGGGGGTTGAAACGGGTGTTTCAGAAATGTTGTTTTGGTTTGAAACTCTTGAGTGCATGCCCCTACAGCACCTGAATGCAGAGTGGCTCGTGTTACCTCTCTACCCCTCCCCCAACGCTCATTTGCACAGTTGTGCTTCAAACAAACTGAGCTGGGGAGGAAATGTGTGGTTCTGGGGGCACCGTAATGTAATCATAGCTTCCATAACCTTATTTCAATCATAATCATTTTCTTAATGCTATAATCGGTTTAAGATGGCTTTATTGGCGCGCATGTAAATGTGTTAACTGTGGGCCTGTTTCCATAACAGTGAGCAGGAAGTTGACTTCACGGACATGGCGTTCCTTCCTCCCCCGCCCCTGTACGCCGACACCTTCTGATGCCGATTGCTCCATCTGCCACAGTGCCGCCACAGGTGTGTCTCACCAGATTGAATGCCAGGAAGTGCACCTCCGATGAAAACCTCCGATGGAAAATAATGCGGTGTGTCTCTTCTCTAAGGACAGAGCACAGGATGTGACTGGGGTCATGATTTCGCAATCACTTTTTTGTTGCATTTGTCTGTTACTACTGTTTAATTGTTTATATACTGTATTGCACTTTTAATATGTTTTTTTTTTTTTTTCCCCCATAACTGTTAAAAGAGTAAATTGCGCACGAGTTGAAGAATTGTACTGTACTTGTCTAAAGTAAACAGTCGCATATGTTTCCTAGTTTACAGTTAATTTATTATTTCTGGGGTTTTGATTGTTTTTGTTTACATCGTTGTACTGTTTTCATTCTAATTCCGTTTTGTTTTTGTGTTGCATCCAATAAATTTATTTGACAGATTCAGACGTGTGTGTGTGTGTGTGTGTGTGTGTGTGTGTGTGTGTGTGAGAGTGAGAGAGAGAGAGAGAGGTGGAGTCGGGAGTGGAAGGCGGTCGGCTAGGTGTTTTAACCAGCTATGTTAAATCAGAACCATACAGAAGAAACGCATTAGGATGCGTAGAAGTTAGCGAAAGAGCCGTGTTATAAATAAGGTAATTCTTGTAACTTTAACTATTTGTCCTCCATGGAAAGATCAGAGTAACTTTACGACCACTTGTATGCCAAGTGAGAAGTCGCGCGTATTCGCTTTTGAGGGGCTCGTAGAAATTAACCGATTCCAGTCGTATGCTGTAGTTTCTCATTTTTAAATTGAATAAACGAGCTACTTTTGTTTTTTTTTTGTTTTTAAATGCAACGCTGCCTGATATATGAGAAGACAATGGCGCCAGAGACCAAGAACGGTGGAAGTTCACTCAACAACAATAACTGCAAAGACAACAGCAGGAGAAAGTTGCTGGTTGGAGTGGATCTGTTCTGCTTGTTCTTAGGTAAGGGCTCCCAATATCAGTGATATTGAGAATGTGACTGAAGTTAAAAGCATAAACGCCTACGTAAATGATACAACATTAACTGTTTTAATTTGAACACATACAGCCAGAACGTTTATTGGCACAATTAAAAGCAAAAACGTGAAGCCACGATAGCAGTAGCCTATGTTTAAAGAGTTTTAAAAAACTGTTTGAGCATGCGTTGCCACTATTCACTAATGATGGTTTAGTTAATTAGCTTTACAATGTAGGCCTATTCACAGTACAGAGAATGATGGGCTAAAGGGGGAGGGGGGGCATATTTACACACAAATACAAACCTGTAGCCCTCCTCTGAGTCGTAATTACGTTTTCCAGACTGTCTCACATTCAAACACTCGGCAGGAATTCTCGTGATGTGACATCTGGCATAATTCGTGTGTGTCGCGTAAAGGATAGTGCTGAAAAGGTCAGTTTCGTGTTACGGGGGTGTGCGTTTGGGTGTTGGATCCGTAGAACTATAAAATAACGCGATTGTGTTTCGTAATGGCGGGACGGGGGGACTATTGTTCACATTGTTGTGCAACAGCACCACTAACCAGTGTTAAATTATTGTGTTCTAAATCAGCCGTCACAATCGTAAAGAACATAATTTTTTATTGCCAGTATTGCCACTGCAACTGTATGTATGTCAATGAAACAAAAATGGAAATAACCTATAGGATACAAAACGTCCTACTGTACCATGTTTTCTCTAAACTATAATACATATTTTGTTTTAAAGCAGCAAAGAGCTTGATGATAATACACGGCAATAAAGAAATGATTAAGAAACACAATAGTGTGTTCTGAGCCATCTGCCCACAAGGAATTAGTTTTTACGATGTGTGCGTGCGTACATGCTTGCGCGCCCCCGCACAGAGAGAGAGCTCGACTACAACACAACCGTGTTTCCCTCTGCCTGGCTGAAGGTGTGGTTTGAGGGGTGACCAAAGAGGAAATGGCTGGTAATTACAGCTGCCCCAGTCCCACGCGGTGATTGCACATCCATTATTGGAAGCGCTTGGATACTTCCCGAAGTGACAAGAAATACAATACGATACACCAGTAGTGGGTTGACGCCATCGACTGCATAAATAAGCAGGAAAGACGCAGGACGATGTGTATATATTTTTTCTAATCCCCATTCCACTGTCGAAGGAGTCTAATTGCGGCTTTATGCGTATGGATAAAGCTGATTACGTGGAAGGCTTTTGTTTTGTTTGTTGCTTGAACTCTGAGCAGAGTTCACTTTCCCATACTAAGTCGTTACAGGTGGTTTTTCACGTTAATCATCTTGTTTTGTGTTCTGTTTCCATGCACTGTTGCCGTGGACTGTCAAGCCAGGGAAGAAATGTAATCAATGTAAGCAGGACTATTCAACACAAATTATAAGCAGGCATTTATGTGATAGTATATTTTCTCTGGCGTTAGAAATGGTAAACATTTCTAGACGGTGGAGAGCGGCAGAGATGATAATAAGGCTTTACCTGACCATTTAAGCCACTAGGAATTAAATGCAAACAGTTTTTGAAATCCCGACCCATTGTGATTGAAATCAGTCTGACAGTCCTCTCTGCCCCTCCCCCTACAGCTACTTTCACTTTTTGTGCAAACTTCAGTCAGCTGGGGAGGAGATTTGGGGCCCAGTCAACGAGTGTACCTTTAACTCAAGCAGGCTGACTCTGTCCCAAAGCCCCCCATAGAGAGCAAGGAATAACTTGAGCGACAGACAGACAGACAGACTGTGGGGGCACCGGCCATGCACACAAGGGTGCAAGTAAAAATAACTGCATCTGTGTGTATACACCGCAACTGCCTCAGACATGTAGCCTACTGTATACATTTATATTCCAGGGAAAGCAAGAGAGGGCGAGTGGAAAATGTGTGTCTGTTTATTTTAATAGTCACACTTGGTGTTTTGACAAATGCCTTTGAAAATACGGTTGAGTTGAACTCAACGTTTGGGTAATACATTGATTCTAGGTTCCATATATCCAGCTGCCAATATTTAGTACAAAAATAGGCAGTCTTAGGCCAATACTATATCTAGATCATAATGACAGCACAAATTCTCCACCATATTTGTGCTGTTAGACGCCCAGGTGTTTGCTAACCAACTTGTAGTTTCTCCCCCTTGCAGCCTAAAAGCCTGTGGCGTGTCTTTACCCTTCCTTTAGCATACGTCTTTATGGCAGAAGAGTAGGAAACACCTGATATTTACATTAGTATGAGGCAAAGTTTACAGTTCCTGGCTTCGATATCGCCGTCGACATTGCCATCGGGCGGGTGTTGAGCTAATGCATTATAGAAACCCAGCGCCCCCTGACCAGTGTTTCTGTTGGCAGGAGGGCACTGTTGTTTTTTTTCCAGCTGTCCGAAACGGGAAGGGAGTCGGACGTTAAGAGGGAATATCCCAAGATGCTCCTGTCTAAACGGAATGCTGATGCGGCAGGGTTTTTGACGGATGCGAGGGTCGGGGGGTGGAGGATGAGAATATAAAACTGGCTGAATCTCTGGAAAACAGGACCCGCCATTGTTTTAAAATGCGGTCGAGGTTCTCGGACGGCAATTTCTGTCCGCCTACAGGCTTCCCAATAGCTATGGTTGACACCTGACCCGTACAGTGACTTCAGACAACTGGATTTTTTTCTCCTTTCTTCCCCCCGGCTATTCTTGAGTCTGTGAAAGTGTTCCCATGCGGTCACAGGGTCAGGGCTCATGGTGGGTAATGTTTTTCACATTCAGCGTTTCCGACCCAGAGTGCTAGGGGTCTCTTTTATTTGTTTCCCCCCGTTGCTCTGCATCAGCAGTTAAGGCAGATCTGAAGTTGCCAAGGCCAGCGCAACCCGAACAGGTCGAACAGCAAGGATTTGCTCCTCTCAAAAGTATATTTTCACTTCACTAGAATTCTAATGCATACCGGTCCTCCTATGATTTCCTGCCATTTCAAAGGAGGTCTCGGGGCTTATGTTGTGGTACTGTCAAGATATTTGTTTGAGGAAAGATAATGAAAACATTACCGGATGGAGATCTGTGGTCTGGCGTTCCCATCAAGCACCAGCGCGGCCAGTCTGTAACCTGAGCTTAACCCAGCTGGGCCTTCAAAGCCGTGTGTGTGTGTGTGTGTGTCGGGGGTTTCGGGGGACTCGGTCACTGAGGAATATGTTGACATTTTGTTTGAGAAATCAAACCACCTCTCAGCAACACCCGAGGTTGACCTCCACACCCAATAGGTTTTACCCATGAGAGACAGACACATGAAACCAAAGCGCTTCAATGTTTGTTGTTCTTTGTATTCACTGATCGCAGAATTATTCAAAGAGCGACTTCAAAGTGCCAGCATCAGTTATACGTTTGCTTTCATGTGAATCAAAGTGTGTTTTTCTCCTGGGTAATACGTCAGCACTATTTTGGAAAAGTTCTCTTTCGGTATCTCCGGTAAACAGAACAGTGACTCTTGCCTTATTGTTATTACCGCTTAAAGTGGTGAAAGATGCTGAAATGATTAGAAACAGGCACGCTCCAGGCATCCTAAAGTGGGCCTTTTAAGTGCTGTTGAAAACCTGTGAGAGGAAGAAATAAGCAGAACAATTGTAGCGTTTTTTTCATGTTGGTTATCGGTTATGCTTTTAACTCACTCAGTTTGTTGGCTGTCTGTTTATATTTATCTCATCAGAGGGTTTACTTGAAGCACACGTGAACTATTGTTAAACCCATGACAGCTTTTTAAAGATTAAAGTTTTTAAAGAGATGCTGGAGACCCTTTTTAAAGAGACCCTTGACTTGTTCCGTAGCTCCCTTACCTTAATAGAAGTCCTCACCCTGATGTGTGTTTAAAAAATGCTTATTTTCGCGAACCAGAACCATCCACAATTGACATCCATTGTTTCTAAAAAAACAACATACAATTAACAAGTTACAGTGTCAAGTTGTTGTATTTAATTTAAGATATAGTCACCTTTTGGGGAAATAAATAAAGCTTTTTAAATAAAATTCTAAAACAACAAACTTGAGAATACATTCTACCAGTAGGGACGGAATTTAACTTTGTAGACACGGTAAAAGCAGGTTTTTGAGAAACAATAGAAACGAATGGAGAGTGTATACAACTGTGAGTTACTGGCCACATACAGTATTTACTGTACTGTGTTCTTAATTAATGCCAAACCTCTGCGAGAGGCCCTTATATTGAGGTAAGGAAGCAAGAGTCGAGGGTTTAACAATAATTCATTGAATAAGTAGGTATAAAAGCCTTGGAATTAGTCTGAAAAGTTTCGGCGCTAGGAAGAACAGCAGGCTGTATTGTAATGACTTGTAGGTCAGTGAACTGAATGTGCAAGAAAAATCAAAAATCGGAGGAAATTAAGAACGGCTCTATGCAGCGGTTCTTGTTTGAGGCCCAAAGTATCGTAAAACAACTACTGATGGTGCAAGATGTTGTTTCTACTGATTTTATCTTTACATTTACAATTAGGTCATTTAGCAGATGCTTTTATCCAAAGCGATTTACAATTACTTACAATTATCTTGGTTGTTTTCAGGGCATTGGGCACATTTTCCTTCTTCCAGGGGATGTTTTGTAAAACGGTGAAAGAGATACAAATCTTCAGTCTGCTATTTAGAGTGCGTTTGTGGATATACCCGCCGCACATCTGTGATATCTGACCTCTTCTCCTTTGTGTCTGTGTGTGTGTGTATAGTGATTCTTATTGCTGTGTTCTTGCACAAATCTCCGTTCCCACCTTACCGGAGAGGGTTTTTCTGTGACGACGGCAGTATCAGCCTCCCCTTTAAGAGCAGCACGGTGTCCAACACCGTTCTCAAAGCTGTGGGCTTCACTGTACCCATGGTCTCAGTAAGTCCTAGAGCGGGGTACAGCAGGGGAACAAGGGGACACACAGCGGGACACACTCTATCCAGCTCCAAGGCTGCGTTAGGCTCTGGCTAAATGAACGACATCTGCACATTCTCCTCGGGAGAGAGCGCCATTGTCGGCTCGGAGAGTAACCCCCAAAGTCGGTATTTGTTATCTTTCAAATAAAAGCCCTCCAAATGGATTGAGTCAGTCCCAAATGTGTCCTCGTCACCTTCTAACCCTGCTGTGCCCACTAGCAACAACCTCTTAAATGACCCGTCATTAACCCCGCACCCTTCTCTCCCCCCCACCCCCCACCCCTTCTTTCTTTATCACCTATTCCCGCCCCCCTTTCACTTTCCCTGTGCTTCCGCGCCACTGCTTCACTACACAAGCCGGCCTGCCTTTCCTGGTCATTGAGACCAGCGCCGTTCAGCCTTACCGTCGCGGGTTTCACTGCGACGACGAGTCCATCAAGTACCCGGCCAAAAGCGGGGACACCATCAGCGACGGTGTGCTTTCCGCTGCGGGCATTCTGTTGACCATCCTCTCTGTAAGTCACCTCACTCTCTAATGTCACCGCTGCCCCTCACCCCTGGTGCTACTGCCGGGTTATTGTATCACTACAAAAACGTTAGCGTTCTGGTTTAAAACCCAGATGGCCCGCGCCCCTCCCACACTCCTCTCTACTCTCCCCCCACACACATATTTAGGGAGTTTACCTTTTAAAGCTTCAATCTGCCACTGTTAACTGTACTGCAGGTCGAGACCTGCAGGAAGGAAGGGGTATGCGAAAAAGAAGTGGTATAAAAAAATAAATAATATATATAAATAATTGTAGTCAGATTAAATATATTTATATTCATATTTGTATTTCTAAATTATTTAATATATTTTTTTTAAATATTTGTTAAATATTTGTATTATATTTAATAATATTTATTATATTATATTTATTATATTTAAAGAAATGTGCTGTGGTCTCTTAATTTTTTCCACGGCTGTGTGTGTATGTGTGTGTGTGTGTGTGTGTATGTATGTA
>JAOEHI010000963.1:0-13163 GCA_025447815.1 Percopsis transmontana
GTACAGCACACATAGACCAGGCGACAGGGGCGGCGTCAGAACGAATCTATTGGGGGTGCATTTGGGTAGACGCGGGGGGGGGGCACCAAACTGGACGTTCGAGAAATGTATTGTGTTTGTGCTTGACAATATGAGCTTCCTGTAGTCAACCAAAACACCAACCCAGTAGAGAGTCTAATTTCAAAACATGCTGCAAAGTCTCTCTGCTTTTCTTTCTCTCTCTCACACGGCACTATACGTGCCACGTCTTTCTCTCTCTCTCTCTCTCCCTCTCTCTCTCTCTCTCTCTCTCTCTCTCTCTCCCTCTCTCTCTCTCTCTACCACTCACACTCTCTCTCTCTCCCTCTCTCTCTCTCTCTCCCTCTCTCTCTCTCTCTCTCTCTCTCTCTCACACGGTGCGCGTCATTATAACATAATCGTTTGAGACTAGCTTACACTACACTCTTACGAAGAATGCAATATTTCAACATTTTGCCTAATAATCATGAACGCCAAGGCTGGCATCAAGTGAATTAAACCCAAGTCTTACTTTTAGAAGAGTTGGAGGCGGCGAGTGCTTGTGTTGAACCTCCTAAGGACGGTGTCCTTTCACGCTTTCTGAAATACTAATACTAACTGACCTACGTATCAACGTAATGACAACAACAAATCCTTAGACCAATGAGCATACTACTTGCCCAAATGTGACCTTATGCAAATACCAACGAGCCGTGTTTTTTCTGTCCTATTTTTGTTTTTATTTCATTTAATTTAGAGAAAAGGTTTTCACGTTTAATGTGATAAATATTAATAAAAATGCAAAGTTTGACACCAAGGGCAGCCTGTGATTATGGGGGGGGGACAGTAACTTGTTTAAGGGGGCATTGCCCACGAATATGCCCTCCCATGACGCCGACGCTGCCAGGAGAGATGATTAGAGTATTTTCTCATTACAATTTGCCCAGGTACATTCGTCACATGTTATCCAAACACTTGAAATACTCACACCATTATCTAATTTGCTCACAGCAGTATAGGTTTTTCTCATGGCTAGTATTTTTTCACGTCCATTTATACACATTTTCAATGCGTGAATCCTTACATGCTAACATACAGACATTGCAGTGATGCCTTGTTATCACTTTTCTGAAAAAATGTCCATGACCTATAAACAAAGAGATTATTTAGTGAATCTAAAATGTGATACTGTGCCAAAGAACTTTAACCCCTGCCCACAAAATTCCCTGGATTTAGTAAATTCGCTGGCTTTCCCATTCTGAATTTAATCTATTACCCCCATCTGGTGTAATTTTTCGACAGCAATTCTTAAAGTAAATTACTGTCTATTCATTTGACAGTATTCGATAGTGGAGATCTCACACTGTCATGGACATGGTACACTGACACTGACATTATGGGCTATATTTTACGATCCAAGCACACGGTCTAAAAGCATGGCGCAAGTGTATTTAGAGCGTTTTCAAATCCACCTTTGCTAGTTTAACTGCGGAAAAAATAGTCGCAGCGCCAGGCGCATGGTTCAAAAGGGTTGTACTTATTCACTTCATGGGTGTGTTTTGGGTGTGTTAACATGCAATAAAACAATCAGAGTGTCATCTCCCATTCCCTATTGCTATTATAATGGCGAATTTCTCAAGTAGTAAGAAAGAACACTTCTCTGCAGAGGAAACAGATCTGCTCGTGTCCGACGTGAAATCACGCGAGCTGGCCATCTATGCAACAGCAGGGTTCCTCCGAAGCTCCCTGATAAATATTATGACTAACCATTATGAAGTTGTTTTTTTTATATCTTGATGTACACAACAATAATCTTCACATTGTAATCTTTGTAATGAGTGTACGTGCGTTATGCACCCGCCTGTGTAGGCACATATTACTATCTTGACAACGCACACATAAAATACCAGATTTTTGTTGGTCGATCGCGGAATCGCTTTCCACTGCCTCAAGATAGGAATTCGCCAACAATGCGCCTGACCACACCTCATTGTAAGACCAACACGCCCACGGGCGCTCAGATGGGCACACGTGCATTTACTATTTAAACAACGTGCTGGACAACGTGCAAAGACACCGCTTTACGCCGCTTTGCTCTGGGTGTAAGATAGGGCCCTATGTGTTTTCTGACAGTCTTGCATTAGGCAATGATAACAGGATAAACAGATTGTGTGTTTGAGAAGGATTCAAAAATATCATAACATGGGCTGAGGCAATTGAGAAAACTGAATCTGCATTTGCAGCATTATATAACAGTGCATAACACACCATGTAATAACATGACGGGACATCACAGTTGATCTCAGTCGCATGGCACATTTCTCATATCAGAATTTAAATTCTCAAAACTACTTGTTCAACCTCCACATCATCTAGTAAATTGTGCACATCATAAAAGCCATTTCTCATTCCTTTAAAAAAAAGTGCAAATTCTTTGGCACATTCATGCAAATTATTAGTTACAATTGTTTGATGCTTCCTACATTATCAATTGCTTATGTCATGTTGATCATTATACTGGTCTATTGAATAGTCTTACCCCACAGTTTTGTCTTTTTCTTTTCTGTATCACAATGACATGTTCTTACAACAAATTGCAGTACAAACAGTAAAAGCGTAAATGTGAATCCTGTCCATCTCTTGCAATCAATCTCCCACATACAGTAATGTGTAGCTTTGTACTGTTGAAATTGATATATGCCATACAAAAAGAATTCCGCCTTGTGCATTTTCAATCATTGTCATCAAATCCTTAGCCATAGTTTACATTAGAAAATACTATAATATTGACAACATGGCTAAGCATTTTGACTATCTTGTTTGTATGCGATGGTACAAGGACTTGTCATTCTGATGGCACTGACATGTTCATTGACATAAATATTTACTTTTGTGAGATAAACTCAGGATTTTGAGCAAGGTACAGGCTTTTGCAGGTAATCCATTTTGTGGTGCTGTTTGTACGTATTGTTTTGGGAAATGCACTTACTGTTTTGCAAATGTTTAGGATGATTCGAGAAATGTACCAAAGCGAGAAAAACTGTAAGTAACCAGACAAAACATAAAATAACATAACAACAGAGGCTACAGTATTCTATACTATGGTTATATACACCACTGTTCACTCAGTCACAACAGGACCAATAAACTGGTCAGGTCCTAACTCTCTTGTACACTGAAATCTTGTGAGCCAGAAACTTGAATGGATAATAATAGTAATACCCTCTGACTGGACAAGTAAAGTACATACACAGCTCACCTGATGATGACAATGACACTGTCGAAGCCGTTATAGGGGTTTTTAATGTAGCCAAACAGCCCCAGAGCCAGCACCTTGATCACCATCTCCAGGCTGAACAGACTGGTGAAGACCATGTTGCTGATCTCCAGAATATCTGTCAGCTCCCGGGGCTGGACACGCAAACACACATGCAGAGAGAAGAGGACAGAGACAGATGAATACACAGACAGGTAAATAAATAGAGATATTTCTCATGATAGATGCATCTCTATAGAGATGTAGATATATTTCTCTGTAGACACATCTCTATAAAGATTTTGAGATAGACAGATAGATGGATAGATAGATAGAAAGATTTCACCACTAAATCCAACCTAATAGTAGAAGGCAGTTCAATTTCTGACCAGGGGCAGACTCAGGACCCAAGTGTCCCTGCTGCTTGGCATTTAGCTATGGACTAACGTGGTGTGTACCAGGGTGAGTGCTTGTACAGTACAGGAAGCTGTCTCTTACTACAGAAACAAGAGATCCTTCCCCTATGAGTTGTTCTGGCTCACAGAAACTTGCGAGCTAACACAAAGGCTCACTTGCTTTCTTTAAAGGAATGACTGCTGTGTCTGGAAATACCCTTGTGGTTAAACCAAGCGTTTTAACATTGTTGTTTTGGTTTATAACTCAAGAGAGCGCACACCCCTCCCCCTACGTATGAGTGGTTGGCATTCCTCTCTACTCCACCCCCCCCCCACCCCCCCCACCGCTCAAACAACTCTCATAGCTGACTCAATTCTCTACCCCTCACCCTACAGCCATACATACACAGTGATTTGTGAAATTTACTAGCCAAAGATATAGTGCAGTGCCTCCTACAACACATGGTTTATGGACTACAATGTCAGGAGAGGGTTAACTGGGGACGTGTGAACGCAGATGTACGTTAATCACAGGTCCATGCACGTGTGTCAGTTTGTGTCAGCAGTTACAGCACCCATGGCCCTAGAGAGCATCAAGTCATTAACCCTGGCATTGTTACTGCCATGTTGTCCCAATGCTGGACTGTTAGCATCACAACCTATTAAGGAAGTGAATACCACTCGGACCTCCCTGACAAACTGCAGGCTACAGAAGTCTCTCCCTCCTCTCCCATCGCCAGGAGACACTTTTGGCTGAATCACAATGCGATTCCCTCACTACCTCCCTCCCTCTCCCTTTCACTCATTTTCTCTGGCTCATCCCATTCTCTCACACCCCGTCCTGTCTGCCTTCTGACATGGTGTCTCTCTATCACGCTCTCTCTCTCTCTCTCTGCCTCTGTCCCAGGGTCACACTTTAATTAACACTTCAGGTCTTATGAGTTTTTCAGCCTTCCAACGCACATTTACGAACACGCACACAGGCACACAGACAGTGCTGCCATATGCTGTGAGAGTTAGGTGTTGATTAGAGGAGAGTCTTATTGAATCAAACTCATGTAATGATTATCACATTCACCTTCGGTCAAACTACATGTGCCACTCACGACCAAGCACACACACGCTCACAGTACATATCTATCGCTGTCTCTTACACGTACTTGCTTTGACAGTTCATTCAACCTACCTGTTCATGGTACTCAATTCCCATAGACAGAGTGTTAATCAGAATTGCAAACATGATTCCTCTGTTGAAATATCTGCTGCCAACGATGACTTCCAGTTTGTCTCTAAGTCCCGCCCAGCAGCGCTCACACAGCCCTCTGGTTGGTCGGGAAGCCTGTCCGTCGGCAGAGCAGGGGTCGTTACAGTGGCACGCGTTGTTACCAGGGTAAGGGCTGTTGCCATGGCAGACGTTGCTGTAGCCGTGCTGCCGGTCTTCGCGCTGCTCGTTAGCGTTGGTGCTGTCACTAGCCGGGTTGTCACACGGACAACATGGGCATGCTGTTAGCTGTCCAGAGCCGTCCCCTGGCAATGCTAACGCTACCTGTGTGGAACAAACACCTGGAGACACAGGAAGAGGTAGGTTACACAGACAAGTGTGTGTGCCACACACACACAAAAACACACACATCCAGGGCGATTGACACATGCAAAAACTCAGAATAGCTAAAAACTAATTTTAAAAAAGGATTATAATTTGGGCAGCTGACGAAGTGTTGAATTCACACAAATACACACACACAAGTTCACATTATACCCGTTTATAGATTGTAGTTATCACAGCATAGTTCAATATAATCCTTGTCTATCAGCATCGGTGAGCACCTCTCTTTTATGGCTGGGCAGATTTAATATGAAAGCTGTTGTACACAATTTGTAGAAACACAGGGGCCTTTTACAGAACTGCGATGGTAGTGCCTAAGTAAAGAGGCAAGGATTTCAAAGGAAACCATCAGCAGACAGCTGGGAGAAGAAACTGCTCATCTGACTTAACAGCACTGATCTAGAATGAGCCGATTGTCGTAACAGTCACTGCCATGTTTCTCTGGAGGCTGTTGTAGTAAATTCATTCATGCCACTCTCTGTTGTACGCCTACGAGTATACGACTATAGGATTACTGTTTCTCTCAAATTCAGATTAGCTCCATTAAACACCCACTCACACACATATATATATATAAACCTTGTTTGTTTTTAAATGTGGTGGCCCATAAACTCAAAACACCCAGCATGCCTGTATTATACAGTAAGTATGTATCTATTGTACATAGGGGTGGAACAATTTACAACAATTTGATATAATTTTGAAAGCTCAGCCTCTACAATTTGCTTCGCTTTGCATATCAGTCTGGGAATTCTCAATTGAAAATGGTTACAGAAAATCACCCAATCAGCATCCAGGAGTCGCCTGTGCTTGGAAAATAATCACCACCAGGGTTCTGATTGGTTGAAGGTGGACCAATCGCCTGCTAATGATTTGATTGACACCTGTTTACCTCTATCAAGGTTTTCAAGACTGTAAAGCAGAACAAATTGCAGAGCTTGCAAAAATCGGGATGGTCTTACCGGGATGGCCTTACCTTATTACTTTAATTTACTGCCATTTTATGGTCAAAATAATAGATCATAATAGACACATGAATTAAATAATCAACAAAAATAATCATCAGTTGCAACTCTTATAGTGGAAACTTTTCTTTTTTCCTTTTCAAATCGGTGAATTAGGTTAACCGTATTCATCAGAAATGGGAGGACATTGTCATATTTCACATTTAGCCACCCAGTACAGGGATTCAGAATGCTCATTTCCCATCGCCCCAATTACATGTTGGTGGCCACTTCATACAATGCGCACACACGCACACACGCACACACACACACTCTTACCATGCTCGAGCACCAGCTGTGGTAGTCTGTTTACTGTCTCCGTGGCAACCAGCCTCTTCTGTCCCTGGCTCTTTGTGGCCAGGTGACTGAGGAGGGAGGAGATGATTGGATAGTTAAATCCATGTCCTCTGTCTTCGCCTTCGACCTCGCACTCAGACTGATGACTGCAATGAAGATGATGATGAAGACGATTGTGCTGTTGGTGATAGAGGTGATGAAGGTGCGAGAGGTCATTGGGGGCGTGGCCGGAGTGGCGGTGAGCAAGGCCGTTCACTTCCCCTCCCCCGCTGGCCTTAGCGGGTGCGGGGGTGTCCCGGTGACACACGCACGTGCAGCGGCACCGCGCCCACACGCGGGCGTGGCAGCGCGCCAGCCGGCGCCAGGCCTTGCGGCCCAGGTGCGCCAGGTAGCGGATGATCTCCTCGTAGCAGCTGCCCGGCTGGCTGTCGCTGGCCAGCGTGGAGGCCGACTGGTGCAGCTGGCGGGCGCGCTGCTCCGACTTCATCAGGGCGTGCTCCCGCTGCTTGGTCTCCGAAAACTGGGTTGCTATGACGACCAGGCACAGGTTGATCATGAAGAAGGAGCCCACCTAGTCGCGTCAGCACACATGTTAAGACACTGCCACCCTTAGTGCTGACCATATTGTGTGTGTGTGTGTGTGTGTGTGTGTGGGAGAGTGAATACTTACTATGATGAGGAAGATGAAGTATATGAAGTTGTAGAAGGAGTGGGCATCCATTACATAGTACATGATGTCTACCCAGCCTTCCAGAGTTATCACCTAGAACCAAAACCCCAATACAAATCTGTTTAATAGCGTAACATAACATGCTAGCATATAGCATAAAATAGCATAAAAATATATTATGAACAGCCTCAAACACCAATGAAACCAGTTAGTTTAAAGGGATACCAAACTTTCGTAAACCCTTAACCCTTTAAGCGGCAGGTTTTTTGACATCAAGATTTCAAATGGATGTGGCTTCAAAGTGATTAGAAATTACGGCCTAATGTAAATTAGAAAAATATTGAGAATGACCCAAAGTTCTGTAGACACTCTGACAGGCATTGTCATTGTCAGAGTCACTATTTTGCCAAACATCATTTTCTAAAGGTAGATTTTCTCCTTCAGAATCAGAATCGACAAATAACTTCTCCAACACTTGCTCAAGTGTGAACTTTTTATTCGCCATTTGGCGTGTTTCTGCTTCAATTGACTTGAATACAATTAACAAAACAGCCTCCGCGTTACTGCAGCCAGACACATTTTTCCGCTCTGCTTCCTCTATGACTTTTAATAGGAAGATGAGGTGAATCTGAGCTTGAATCGAAGTACTGGGTGTCTGCCATCTAGTGGTAGAGAGTACAAATGAGATTTGGCACTGTACTGTGATCTATCGTCTGTTTTATTCAGTAATGACGCATGTCGCAATTTTGCGACTTTGGCGCTCAGAGGGTTAACAGAATAGCTTCCTTACCTCAATAAAATAAGTCCACATGCTGACACTATGAATTCAATATTCTGTTTGGTCACCGTCCTTAATTAATCAAATGTATTATTGTTGGCTTCCATTGTTTCTCAGACACTTGTTTCTCAGTGCTCTAGTTTTATAACCACTGTGGTAAGGTTACACGTAAAAAGTATGAATCTTTCTAAAGTGTACCTGGAAGATAGCAATCCACGCGTATCCAATGTTATCAAAATTGATAGCGCCTTTGTGTGGGTTCACTTCCCCGGCGCGACACTCGTTGTAGTACTGGAACCAGTTGACGCAGGACATTGGCTCCTCTGTTGTCAGTCCCATCGGTGGCCCCACCCCCTCGGCATTCAGCATGCAGGAGGTCCCGCCTAAACGGCGGCGAGGCACATCAGAGCAGTGAAGCATTCCGTTCTCTCTCTCGGTAGAGCATATGAAGGGGTGGTCGTCCGAGCTGTCGGGCCGATAGTAGCCACTCAGGAAAGACATGTTGTACTTCCTGCAGAAGGCAGGGGAAAGTAACTGACAACTTTTTCACAACGATCATTGTTTTTCATTGTGCCATCATTTTCATTTATTTTGAATCTATAATTAATCTGATAAATGTAAATCACCTTAAATTAAAAGAGTGGATAAATCACACACCCCCCAAAAAATGAAATAAATAAAAATATATCTATGTCTATCTATCTATCTATCTATCTATATCTATATATGTATATATATATATATATACACATACATATATATATAAACTAGCCTAAATACGACAGCAGACAACTGGCATCATCACTCCCAGGGGTTTTCGGGAGCAAAGCATCGCATCGGTGTGCACGTCACGCACCAGGAAAAGACATTAAAAGAGGGACGGGCGTGTGGAGACAAAGGGAAGTAATCAGTATGTCAATGCAGATATGAGGTCAGAAGGTCGGCATGATACTGTGGTATGTGATTGTGTTTGCTAATGTTAACGTGTGTGTGTGTGTGGGGGGGGAGGAGGGAGAAAGAAAACAACCGAATGTCAGTTAGACATTAATGGAGTGTGACATGAATGACAGCATGAGACAGAGTCACAGGGAAACTTAAAAGTTTGTGTTGGATGCCAAGTAAATCTCCACGCACCTCCTACACGAACACACACGCACACACACCCACACACACATACACACACACACACACACACACACCGATTCTCAAATAAAGCCAAGATTAAGGCAAAGACCAATCACTTAGCCCACTTAATCCCCTGATTTGTGAGTTCTCTCAACACTGCCTCTAATGCAGGGGTTCCACTTGGGAAGGTGATAAAATCCCTTGCAGCTCTACAGATTGCTGATTGGGGACTGACTGGACTATTGATTAGTGATCACCTATTGAAAGACAGGGAACAGCACCTAAGCAGTAAGCTGGCTTTTATTCACGGTCCCTTCCCGTGGAGATTTAGAGGAAGGAAACCGCGCTAACTCTGATGCGCAGAGCATGAGTCTGAAATCCCCTTCTAGCATACTGTTTAGTATGCCAAAACAGTAGTGTGCATAAAAGTGAAAACTACCTGGATGCTATACTACTTTCGGTGAATTGTCGTAACTAACAAATAACCCACAATGCAGTAGGCGACCCTTCACCCTTCACCCCTGGAGCGGTAATGGTGGACGGATGAGATAGGGCGCTCATGACGCGCTTCGCCGATCCGCGAAGGTTGCCCTATCCAGCGGTAACCCTGGTTACTCACGTCTTGACTTCCTCTCCCAGGAAGCAGCGGTTCCGCAGCAGCCCCGCCCACAGCTGCACGCCGACGATGCCGAAGATGAAGAAGACAAAGAAGCACAACGCCAGCACGTTGCCCAGCATGGGTAGGGTGTCCAGCAGCAGGGTCACCAGGATGCGCATACCTGCATACACACACACACGCACGCACACGCACACACTAGGTGTTCCCTTCACAATGAATATTTTAGTGACATCCTCCTCAATAGTATGACTCAAGAGGAGAAACGTTGCTTGGGCTACATCAGGCTATTATCAAAAACAATGTCTACAAGTTAACTAGCTATTTAGAAGCAGCCGACAAACACTTATAGTCACAATCATTTACAATCAATAACATGATAATAATGTTTTATGAGCGAATTCAGTACCTACTATATTTAAATAACAATTGAAATGATTGAAAAACAGAGGGAATATGAGAGAAACTGAATAAGGACAGACATAAACTCACTGGGAACTCGGTTGATGGCTCTGAGAGGGCGCAGAACACGGACTGTCCTGATGGCTGATAGGCTGACATTGTGTCCATCAAGAGAATATTCCAGCATCCTAGGAGAGACAGCCAGTGTTGTTACATAGGCGACCTCATTAAGCGTCTCCTGACCTTGGCAAACCCTCTGATGTCTGTAGGGACTGTCTGTGGACTGACGAGCCTTTTAACCGCCAATAACGGAGGTCTCCCATTCCCAGGACAGAATGATGCAATTGTCATTCCACACAGTCTTCTAACACACACACACAATCACGGGCACGCACGCACGCACACACGCACACACACACGCCTGACATTTAACTGGCATTAAACAAGTGGCCAAGCTTTACACACGCACACATACTTGGCTCATGTTTAATGTCATTTAGTGTGTGTGCGTGTGTGCAACACTTACCCCACTATGACAATGAAGAAGTCCAGCCTGTTCCATGTGTCGCCAAGGTAACCGCTTTGCCCTATGACCCCGAGAGCTACCATCTTAACCAGCATCTCCCCCGCAAAGAACACAAAGATTCCATCATCTAGAGCCTGCACGCACACACACACACGCGCATGCACGCGCGCGCACACACACACACGCACACACACACACACACACACCCCAAGAAGTGGATTAGTGTAAATTGATTGAAAAGAAAAGAAACTATTCAAGGAAATCTTGGTTCCATTGGTGAACATAATTACCAATTACACAGGAGACGATGTGTGTGTGTGTGTGTGTGTGTGTGTGTGTGTGTGTGTGCGCGCGTGCATGCATGCGCATGTGTGTGTTACCTGCAGAAAGGACGGTGTGTGATCGCAGGGCTGGAACATTCCCAAGGTGACACAGTTCAACAGGATGGCCAAAATGCTCACACGTTCAAACCATGTAACCAAAGGTTAAGGGTCAACCCCACGCGATAGTGTATATAAACATTGACAAACATAAACAGGAGGCAGTTTGTATAATGACATGCCTTACATCTTCACAGAACTCCATTAGAAGTTAATAAAGATGTTGGAGGGAAGCAAAACTGAAAACCAGCCATGGTGTGATATAGTCTTCTTCTATCAACATAACATAATTGGAGCTGATTAGGAATGAAAACACCAGCTGTGCTCGGTTTTAATGTACAAAGATGGATTACAAGATTTGATATGTCAATATGACATTATGAATCCTTGGCAGAGTGGTTGTCAAAGTGGGGGTTAGGACCACCTGAGGGCTCCTGAGATGTTTTTGAGGGGGTTACAAGATAATTTCAAATGATTTTCAATTTTTTTTTTATATTTAAATATTTGTAATCTTTATTGAAATGAATGTGCATATATTCGTCAATGATGCTATTGTGTTAAGCTACTAAAATGCCTAAGAACCACTTATTTTCGCCAGGTTGCCTTCCCCGGTCATGGCTACAAAAAGTTTGAAGCACACTACCTTAGCGGGTTATTCTAAAAATGACTACTGTGGGCATGGCACTCTGCAAGTAGAGGTCAGCCCAATTCAAGCCCAAAATATATCAGCCTCAACTATTTCAATGAATTACTAAACATTGACAACATACACACATTTTCCCCGATGCTGTTAAAAAAGAATGCTAGTTTCGTTGTCGCTAGTCACTTCTGGAAAATGAAGTTGCTAAGAGAGCCTGAAAAGTCATTAAATCTGCATCAGTATCACCATATCGACAACAGCACAAAGCATCTTGGAAACTGAGTAGCTAAACAATTTTAGGATAACTGATATTTCTTCCTACGCTGCAACTCGTGTCATGCAATATGTAGGCATGACTAAGCGTGTTTATACAGCTTCACACTCTCTGTGTAATTTCACTTTAACCCCAACCATTCAGAGTATAAACTTGTGCACATTTGAATGAGCTTAAATTGTGTGTGTGTGTGCATGCGCGAGTCTGCGTGTGCCTCGGTGTGTCTCTTGCTAACAATCAGACAGAATGAAGGAGGAACAAAAGATTTGAAGTTGAAAGTCAAAAGTAAGATTGGCACACGCACACACGCACACACAAACATTTGAGAGATGCTAAATGGATGACAGTGCTGTATTCAATAGCCAAGGACACATACATAATAATTAAGCCTGGAGCATGCACAGATACACATATGCACACACACACACACACACACATATACACATATATACACACACAGACACACACACAGTCCCTTTCCCGGACACTTTCTCTCAAGAGGGCAGGAAAATTAATGAGAGTACAATCCTTTATCACCCTTGGGACAGCAAGCGGGCGGGAGAGAGAGAATGTTTGTGAGGGTAATCCAGTGTCGTCCCTTTACTGTGGTTGCCATGGGAACCCACATCTCACCGTGGGAACGGGCTTGTAAGTTCCACAATCCACTGTATCCTGTCTGGACTGAAACGCACTGCAATTATTCAACACAAAGAAGACACACAAACAAACAAGAACGGAGGAAGAGGCACAGAATCAAACGGCAGTTTGAAATGTCCTTCACCACCCCCGTAGCAGGGATTACTTTTACACCTGCTATGTCCGCATGAGTTACTGCAGCCTGTGTGAACTGTGACCACACATACACACACACACACACACACTCACACATGAAAAGGCACGCAGCAACACAGTCAAACATGGAACAGGGCGGGGTGAAGGTGTGTGTGATGGATGAGGTGGGGGCGGATCACCACCCGGCCCATCACTCAACATCACACACACAACACACGGGGGACGTCCTACCCTCCCCTCATCTCCCCTACCCCCCCTCGGTTTACTGTCTCTTCTTTCCCCCCCCCCAACTATACTTTCACAATCAACCTTTACCTGAATCATCCAGTCTCTCTCTCTCTCTCTCTGGTCTATTCCATAGTACTGCCTCTCTTCCCTCTCTTTCTCTCTCTCTCCCTCTCTCTC
>JAOEHI010000965.1:0-13159 GCA_025447815.1 Percopsis transmontana
ATATCGCAATATATCGCAATATGTATTGTATCGCAATGTATCGTGATATAATCGTATCGTGACCCTTGTATTGTGATGCGTATCGTATCGTGAGGTCCTTGCCAATACCCAGCCCTACAATTAACCGGTGGTTTATAGGACAATTTCCTGCCTATTCATCCGTGTTTGGAAGTTGAATCTAGGACAAGAATATTAGCATTTGTTTGTTCTAGTTCAAATGTCTGAACGGTTCTTGTTTTTTTCTTCTCTTTTCCCCTCACTTTGTCATCTTTATCTGCATTATTGCAGTGTGTGTGTTACGGTTCCATTTGCTCTGGGCTCTTATCTAGCCAATTTGTCTATCAACACATTATTACAAAGGCCAGTATCTGATCAATTATTATTATTGGTCAGAATGATACGCTAGGGACCATTAGAATTACAAGCTGGAATTTAAGGGGGCTTGGTGGGCCTATCAAAAGACCAAGAGTATTCTCACACCTTAAGAATTTAAAGATTGCATTTTTTCAGGATACAGACTTGCGTCTTTGTGACCATACCAGACTACAAAATCCCTTTATTCAAGCTTCAATAGCCGATCAAGGGGCACTGCGATCCTGCTACACAAACAGCTACAGTTTTCACCAGAGCAGATAATATCAGACCCAAATGGCCACTGTATAATAGTTACGGGGTTATTGTTCCAACTCCCTGTAATCTTGGTTTGGGTCTATGCCCCCAACTGGGACTGTCCTAATATGTGATCCTTATTTTCTTTAAAATAATTCCATGCCTGGACTCATATCACCCTATTTTCAGAGGAGACCTCTTAAACGGGTTAACCCCATTCTTGACTAATCAAATCCAAAAAATCAAACCCCATCTAAAATGGCTAGAGCTTTGACAGCACTAATGGATCATATTGGTGGCGTGGACATATGGCGTTTCAGTTACCCAACAATAAAATATTTCATTTTATTCCCATGTTCACCAGACACATTCCCGCATCGATTATTTCTTTTTTTTAGACAAATTTTTCCTACTTTCAGTGAAGTCATGCGAGTATTCAGCAATAGTTATTACAGATCACGCCCCACTTCTGTTGGATTTGGAAGTTTTCCCAATTACATTACAGCTTAAACCCCAGTCTGCCTCTCAATTAATCTCTAAAATTCTCAAAACTCCCCATCCTTTAGTCTCAGACCCAACCGATATAAATCAAGTCTCTTTATTATTCCAATCTCTAAAAATCTAAAACACTGCAATTAATAAATTCTTAGATGATTTGGATTTTCCTGCAATCGATGACACAAACAAAAATCATTCAGACTTAGGTTATAGCCAGCCTCAAATCAATGCGGAACGTCAAGGCTTTTTAAAGAAGTTCTCTGTCCATCTAGCTCCCCATCAATTTGACTTCCAAATTCCAAAGGAAAATCAGGACCTAGATGAATGTAGCATTTGGAGACTGGTCAGTTTACTGAATTCGGATGTAAAGGTGTTAGCAAAGTCCTTGCTGGCCGTCTTGAGGAAAGCCTACCAAACATTATCTCCAGTGATCAATCTGGATTTATAAAGGGGCAGACAACTATCCTCAAATATCCGTCACCTGCTGAATATTATCTAAGTCGAACATGAACAATGCTAAAATGGTCATTTCCATGGATGCTGAAAAGGCTTTTGACCACGTAAATTTGTTTTTGGTCAAATAATTGGTTATATAGGTCCACCCTTGTTAGAGTGATCACTAATCATACTCAATCTGAATATACCCTGGCTGTTGCAATTGAGCCCCTTTCAATCGCCTTTAGGAGCTCTTTACTTTTCAGCAGTATTTGCAGGAACAGGGTAGAGCACAGGGTCTCACTTTATGCTGATGACCTCTTGCTCTATGTTACAAATCCTACTGCATGCATTGACAAGATTCTTGACATTTTGCAATTATTTGGCTCCTTTTCAAGTTAAATATTGGCAAGAGTGATTTTTTTCCACTCAATAATGCGGCAAAACAGATCCCACATAATTTTTTTTTTTTTAATTAGAATAGTTTTAACACCAATCATTGTCAAACTATCACAAACTGTTTGACTAGGAAAAAAATACAAATTATATATATTTTTAAAGAGCCGTTTCAAAGTAAAAAGTGCCGGCTCTTTTTGGTGAGCTGAGCCAAACGAGACGGAATTCCCATCGCTAGAAGCTGAAAGGTATTTGAGGAGATTATCACAAACACATTGGCTTACGCATTTGAGGCAGTGAGAAGAGTAAAGTTACAAACTCAAGTTTCTTTAGAGTTCCCCAAGGTCTGCAGTGCGGTCATTGTACTGAAATGCTCACCCCAAGCGAGTCCATCTGCAGTTCATCAGTTTGGAAGCTAGTAGGCCTGCTAGTTGGTTAGCAATTTTGTGTTATCGCAAGCCGGTGGGGTCACGTGCCGGGACTATTAAAACAAGATAGACAGCATGGCTACTTCAGTCTGTTCAGGTTAACTGCATACAGACGGTATACCACGATGACATTTAGTAAGAAGCTGGTAAGATGAAGCTGAAGATCTTTACTTCGAGTTTTTGAGTCAAATTTTTTTTATTTTTGTGGTTATTTCCACGGCATAGTATAAACACCTTTTTAAAATAGTATTTCATCTCATTGATGTTTAAAAAAAAATCTTTTTCAGTGGCTTTCCTGGGCCAGTGAAGGTGCAAATCTGCTCAGATGTCTTGCCACTGAGTTAGCTTTGACAGGTTTTTGAACAAAATTCTACACTGCACATCCACTGGTGAACTGGGGTTGGAACAATACAGCCACTCAAACAGTCTCATTCAAATCAAGCACTTGAAAAATGTTACATTACATTTTGAAACCTGTGCACTGTTGCTTAAAAAAGGTGTCCAATAAAAAGTTCATGTTTATGTGGCCAAATGTAACAATGTTAGATTCATATCCCTGAGCAGGTGCGTCAAATTTCATAGATGCATGAAAGCGTCTGCTAAATGATGTAATTGTAATAGTTTCTCTAATAAGAATAAATGCCACCTTATGCCCCAGCGGTCTACATGGGTGCAACGCAATGTTGATATGAATAAACTCTTTATTTAGCCCCACCCATCAGCCACATAAATCTCTCTCTCTCTCTCTCTCTCTCATTAGCCTTGCTGCATAGTTTTTGGAAGGAAATTATCAGTAAATGATTTATAATGTGTTTTTATTTAGGTTATTCAGAACAATTAATCTTACATTTCTGAAACTCCCAGTTTAGTTACCACACATGCGTCGTTGTCACACATTTAAGGATGCAATTGTATAATACAATGACAAAGACACACACACACACACACACACACACACACACACACACACACACACACACACACACACACACACACACACACACACACGGTGCAATGTTATCCAAACAGTCAGCTGTCGTGTTTTGTCAGGCTGGTGGCGATTTTGGCTTTAGGTCCTGGGAGTTGGCTTACTCCGAAAAAACACCACCTCACTCTACATTAGACACATTCCCATCAATGGCACGCCTGTACACGCACACATGCAAGCTAGCGCATACAGACACATGCACACCGATGCCTTACCACGCATAACCCAAATGCTGTTGTGAGGACATGCTAGGATGTGCTGAGCCATGCTCTATTACTAGACTCCTACTACTATTCTCTGACTGGATTTGGAATGGAACGGTAGGTATATGTTGTATACAATACATAAGCAAGGTGTGTGAAAATTATTTCTGAATCTCATAACCTTTCTGCTACAAGCTCAGAAACTATATGACACTGTATTGACTTTAAACCTGCACCGAAACACAGACGTGTGTGAACACAAGCAAAAAAATGACTAAAAAAGTCTATAAAGTCAGCAGTTGTAAGCAAACCAAGTGTTAAACCCAAAATCCCTAATTTACCAAGCAGAGAGCACTTGGGAATAGGGGACAGATGTTTCTCACGTTTCTAGAGGGAACGATATCTGTGTGGGACATGGCACAGCTCCTGATGGCTTTTCATAACAAATGGAAAAATTGTGTTTCATTAGGGTCTGGAACATGTGCCCATTTCCTCACTCAGAACTTCAAAGTGCCAGGGTCTAACGCCTGCACAACAACAGAGCCATCTTGAAAGGGCAATAAGGTTTGATTTACACCAGATTCACAGCTAAGAAACAAAATACGCAGTAAGCCATGGGGCAGGGTAATGGTAGATACACAAAGCTTACACTTGGTCTGAAGACAGGTCACGTATCGGTAAAAATATGTACGAAATTGTAGCTTAAAGCTGACATGTTATGGAAAAGATCTTGTGGTAACTCTTCTCAGTCTACCTCTCTTTGGCCATGTCTGTGTGCTACTTTCTATTAGCACATATTAATAGTATATAGTTTATATATATTCTGTGTCATTCTCAGAGACAACAATAAAATATTGTAATTATCAAAAGGTGCATTATCAAAAATGAATGACGTGCTGAATGTCATGGTCATATATTATAAGAAATCAGCACAAATGTGCATTTATTGCCACTTCACTTTCAGTGACATCAAGGCACAAAGCATTGTGGGATAGTCTCTGTGGTGTAGCATGCATTGAATGCTCACATTCTTGATGACCTGGTATTTGATATTGGTTGCAATATCCCAATGCAATATTGCACTCTCAAATTGCATACTATTAGTACTTCAGCCTCTCTCTAAACATATCTCAAGCCCTCTAACCCCCCATAGCTTGTTAGACCACCTTCCTAATCATCATTCCCCCTCCAATCACATCCTATCATAATTTTTCTTCTCCATCTGTCAGATCTTCTCTCCGCTTTTCAGTATGGGGGTTGTGTACATACACAGCCAAGTTTGTGTGCGCGTGTGCGTGTGTGTGTGTGTGTGTGTGTGTGTGTGTGTGTGGGAGAGAGAGAGAGTGAGAGAGAAAGAGTCTTAAGAAAGCGTTGTATGTGTGTGTGTGTGTCTGTGTAGGTCATGCAGCAGTCCTATCCATCAGATGTGTCACTGTCAGAGCTGAGCAGGCTGCTGTCTGATTGATGAAGACAGGCTGGTCGTGTGGCTCTCGCTGCCTGCATAGAGAGCACCGTTGTTGGGCAAGGGCCTTCCCTGATGTGTGGAGAATCATCAGCATGTCAGCTCTCTAAATGTCAGAATGGAAGGCTATATGAAACACACACACACACACACACACAAACACACTCACACATACTACATGTATATAAATAATAAAACCCAGAAAGACATATAGATACAAATTACACATTATATACAGACACGTAAAGACACATACTTTTATATCATTGAAACTGTTGCCTGCTGCCTATTCATGAATGCCTATCCATTTGCAGCTCTCTCTCTCTCTCTCTCTAGTTTTTCTAATGTAGTGCGACACGCCCGGAGCAATTACATCTGTGTCAAATGGCAGTGGTTGGTCAACAGGACAGCAGGAATTAAATATAGTATAAAGGCCACAGTATGGTATCAAACACGTGGCTTCACGCAATGTGGATGCGGGCGAGCACTTGGGCTCTTCAAAGTATTCCACCCTTGCAGACCCGTCTCAGTGCACGAGCTCAACTCATGCACACTACCACTGCATTGCGATACCCGCCTGACCTACACATGGGCCTCAGAGCAAACTCGGTGTCCCATGCGCAGTCAATGCACATAGTACGGTGCTGTCCACAGTTGTTTGGTTTTGAATTGAGCACTTGGTGTCACAAGGTTTACCACTAGGTGTCGCCAAAATAACTTGAACTGGAAAGTGCTAGACAGTAAATGGTAGATTGTGTCAGATTTTAGAGGATTTTGTCTTAAATCTGCAAACAATGACACAGCAAATGATCAACTGGTACCAAATAATGCTTCAATGATTACAGTTCATATCCAAACTGGTGTCTATTGGTCTGGACATGAGCCTGCCTAAAGTGGGAACCTTTCTAAATATGAGCAGCAATAGTCCGCCACTAACTTTGCTGTAACATCATTCACTGTGTGTATGCAATGCCCATAGTAAACCCTCTCTCTTTCTGTCCTCGTGTTTGGACACAGATGCTCCCATCCTGGGCAGTGTCTGTGTTACTTTACACCTTACATTAAACACACACACACAGATGCACATGCACACAGTATATGTGGGACACAAGTAAACACAATGACAGCTAAGCTGTGAATCACACACATACTCCAATCTAATGGGTTGCTTTTCCGGCATTTTCCACTGGGTGCTGGCCAACATCAGCTCCGTACCTTGTGGTGATCATCTAACCTAAACACAGAGGCTCTGTCATGTAGCCTGGTCTGGTGTGTCACACATCCCTGCGTTGCCTGGAGACGGTTGCAGTCTTATCAGTACCGTTTCATTTCAGGATTTCATTTTCTCAGGGTTAGATGTGGTATTGTGGGGCTACAACTGACAGATGATGTATGAGGTTCTCAAAGTAAGGGTTGGGAACTCTCTTGAGGGGCATCGTGAGTCTTTTGATTGACATATCAACCTCCCACTCCCAGGCAGACAGTCAATCAAGCCCAGATGCGTATCACTCTTTGTTAAAATTGCAGATATCAGCAGCAGCAGAGAGTTTAAAGAAAAGATCAATAGGAATATTGATGGTTCTGTAGTATGCATGCAAGATTGACATCCCCAGCAAACATAACCGGGAGGGAGGTAAGGGTGCTATCACCTATCGGTGAAGGTTACATTTTATGTATTTTTCCATTCCATTCCCTTCCATCCAAGCATCAAAGTTTCACCTCGGGCCTCAGATCAGACAAACTAATTTGTTCAAAAGTATCTATCAAGATCAGTGACTTTGAGTTCATCAGAGAGTCATCAACACACTTCAAAGTTCTCTGTGTTACCATAAAAGTAGTACCAACGTCAGTAACTCTAATTGAATGCTGAGCAATACCAGCGTTATAACAGTAATAACAGATCACAGTTGAGATTTAATGAACATTGTAATAAATGCAAATACGTCTACTGACAGCTACAGTTTGACCCAAGTCTGAGAAACAAACAAAAAAGGTACAGATGAAAGACTTTATAATTACTCTAAGTCTTTCAATTGTATGAAATGTGAATTGATATATTTTTTATTTAGGCCAGTGAAAAACTATAACCACTCACTAGGGTGTGTGTCTTCATTACAGGGCTGTGTGTGTGTGTGTTTCTATGCGCCACACTTTAATTTTCAAATTCAAGTTCTTGTCATGTTTATGCACACACACACACACACACACGGAAGCTCAGTTGTACTTTTTCAAAGTTTTGCTCATACTTACTTAATTCTACATAGTTGCCTACTGCATTGTTATGATATTGTGATGCTATGATCTTATGCAATCGGCGGATTAATTCACGACAAAGTGTTTCCGACCTAACTTGGGGGGTGATGTTTTCACAAGACACTGGATCTTTATCTCCCGTCTCCTCCCTCAATACATGCTGCGATCCTCCACCAAGCTGTGTGGGAGGCAGTGGCCATCAGCAGATGTAGGGACTTAACCTTAGTGACCTCGGCTGTCCCGCCTGGGCAAATAAAACGTCAACATCCTGCTTGGGCGTCCCTTCTCCGTCCCCCGTTTCTGCTCCTCTGACAGCTCTGTTTCCTCCTTCACACGGCTTTCCTCCGCTGACGCAAAACAACAAACGGCGGGGGGAAGCTTTGTTTTGATGTTTGGCCTTCGGTTATCGCTACGATGGGCGAGACCATGTGTGTGAGAGAGTGAACAAATGTTTTTGTGTTTCTGTATGCGAAGATAACAGAGGTTACTAAGGTTTCTTTACAAGATAGTTTGCTCAACAAGGGATGTTTTTTCATGAACTGGGTTTTGACACCCACACACACACACACACAATCTCATTACTGTAGCCACTGTGCCTCAATAGGAAATACTATTATTTGCTCCAAATGTTTGCTGCAACAGTGGTTGAGATAATTGAAATTATAATTTATGAAGAACAGCAAATTGGATGCTGGGTTCTTGTAAGAAGTAACGTCTGAATCAGAATAGGTGCTGTTCACGTGAGCATTGGCAAGACATTTAAAATGTAAATGTCTCTTTAAATGGAAGGTCAACACATCCAGTGACACACAGACACACGTGTGTAGCCCATGTTTTGAACCATTCGGTTCTAGATTATTCACTTTGAGTGTCGAATGCACAAGACCCAACAGGTAAGCGACACACCCGGCAAACACCATTCTTGCAATAATATTATAAGCTATAACCATATATTTCAACTACTCACACAAACGCGTGGTAAATAAACGCCCACTCCCGCGGTCTCTCCAACACATTGTAGAGGTAATTCTGGAGGCGCCGGTAGCGCGCGTTCCTGCGCCCGCTCTGCGTGCTGTAAGTCAACGGCTTCCCCAGCAGACTCAACCGGGCGCCCTGCTTTCTCCGCTCCGCGCCCACTGCGCCAGCACCTGCCGCCCCGGGCGACAGAAGCCCGCCGTCACCGAGCCGTATGGCGTTGTTGTTCATTGTCATTCGTCCTGACTCGACATCTTTCAGTCCGTAGTATTCCTGAGCCCGGCGCCCCGGGGAGGTCTTCAGCCAGAGCCCAGTGCTACCTGTCTCATCGCCGGTATGATTACGCGGCATCGCACCACCGGGCACTTGAACGGACCGGTTGCACTGTCACATGTAGCCTACCACACGCGTCAAAGCGGGATTTAGGCAATTAAACTAAACAAATAAATTAAAAACAAGAATCAAGGTTTCGTTACTGTGTTGGCATCGTGTTGAGATGCGTTTCAGATGGGCTTTGGTAATCTCCTCTTTGGCGCGATTAGAGTTGGGTTATGAAGTTCATTTGGAGAGAGGAAGACTGTCCCTCCCTCCCACACATCTTTCTCCTCTTTCTCTCTCTCTCTACCCTACTGTTGCTTTTCATCTTCTCCTCTTTCTGGCAATGCAGGGGTCTCACGGTCAGATTAGGCTGGGAAGCCACTGCGGAGAGGCATTATGCACCCCTTTGTTAATATGAACTAAGCTACAAATCTTTGAATAGTAGCCTAGTAATTGAAAGTCCGCCTTTATAACATTAAGACATGATTCAAAATTTTATATAATTTCATTTGAGAGGCAACGGATGATTTTGAAAGCGCTGTGTTAATTGTTTAAAGCACCGGATGTTCCCAAACTGTCCGAAACCATCCCACTGCTCCCAACTATTTTATCGTTTCCGTTATGCTCCATAAGGGCGTCAGACACATCGTTTAGATACGGAAAAGTTCAGTAGGCCTATATGCGCTCTTAAAGGCACTTCAAAGAAACATGGCCCTCAAACACACACACACACACACACCCCTTAACCATGCTGAGTAAAGACTTGGGAAGAAAATTATTTTATTTATGCTTCGATTGACGCCAATTTTTGGGCTACATTAATTATTGTGACCATGCCCAATCTCTGATTTCATGGTAAATAACGCATGTTATAGGATATATAAAATAAAGTTCACGCTTAATGTTGGTACTTGCCCTAAAATGTTATTCAGATACTTATATATGAGTTAGACACAAGGGTTCATTTCTACCCAGCAGTGAAGCCAACTTTTAATAGGCGAACCACCAACCACTTTGTGGTTAGAGTGTGCCCTCTAGCGGCGAAACATGGAGTGCCAAATCCCATTCTCTAAACCAAATGATCCGTGGCCTAAACCCATTTGTCAAATCAATCACTCTTTTGGCAAAACCTTAAACAAGTTCACGTAGTAAGATACATTTGGCAAATCTCACTCACTCTTATCACTCTGCAAAAGTATAAATTATTACTCACTAAAACACATTTCACACAAGCACAACTACAACACAATTGTCATCGTTTACATATAACTACTCAAAACTGTTCACACATGTTTCTAACGATTTGATTAAACCAAATTACAGGATACAAGCACTCATCAGAGTGCACAGATGAATGTCTACAGTATGTCGTGGTTTGGGACAGTGTCAGCTTTTACCGTTGGTTCAACATCAACAAACGATTACAGTTTCCCCCCGATTGCTAACACACACACACACACACACACGTGAATCTTCAGTCAGACCAACGCATGAAAACCTATGCAACCATGTCTTACACGCAGGCACCAACAGCATAAACACATATTCTTGTATCCGTTACAGAATGACCGACCGTATGAAGAGTGCAGCAGTAAGCGACACGCTTACCCCGCCACGCCGCCTGCCGCTTACCTGCCTTTCCCGGGGGAGTACCTGGGGCTCACCGCAGTAGCCGCTGCTTCGCCTTCCGCGTGGACGCCGTATCCCCCCGCTTGTTTTGATGGCTCACCGGACACCTTGGAGGAGTTTCTATGGAAGGTCGATCGGTGGTATGATTACACCTGCACCGCTGAGGCCGATCGGGGGACGGTGCTGGGGGTTTTCGTCCCCAGTCCGGCCACCAGAGGGTCCCAGCCCCCGCTGCTGCCCCTCCACCAGAGGGTCCCAATCGTCGAGGTCGCCCGTCCCTGGTCAGACCTCCCGAGGGTCCTCGCCGCCTGCCGGAGGGCCCCTTCGGCGCAAAGGCGACGCCGGGAGGCGCGCCTAAAGGGGGGGGGGGGGGGCGGGGGTACTGTCAGGAACCGCGGGCACTGGTCTCGGCTGCACACCTGCGGGGGGATGACTCCCCACAGGTGTTACATATTGTTAATTTTCTGTTTGGGGACTATTACAGTATTCTCCCATTGCTTACACACTTTTTGATCATTATGTCAAAACTCTACACAAGCCAATCAGACATAGCACTTGGAGATTTACAGCTGGCCACAAGACCTCGTCAACATCACAGGCGATGTCCTCGCGGGCTAGGCAGCGGGGAAAATATCGCCTTGTGTGCCGAACCCACCCTTGGATTGACCCCACCTCAATGTCTCCGCATGTCTCTTCCGTTGCTTGCAGAAAGTCATGCGGGCGTGTGGTTGCCGATCATATACTTTCCACCTCCACTCTGAAAAGAATTCCTCGATTGCATTTAGAAAGGAGCTGTAAGGGGGCAGGTATAAAAGTGTGAAATGGTTATGGTTGTTTAACCGATCTCTGACCAGAGCAGCCCGGATGTCATCTGATACATGTCTCCGCACTGGTCCTCGCCCTCTTCCACGTCCGACTCCTCTCTCTCTCTTTGGCCTCCTCTTACTCTGACTTTCATTTCCTCCATGCTAGCAAAGTTCTCAAAATGGCTTACCTGAGGCCTATTTGTAGTGCTAAGGCTCAGACCGATTGGTGTTCTGTTTTCCGGTGTGTATGTACGTGCCTACAATTGCCAGATGGGTTTTGTATTTTGAACAGAGTGTTTACCCAATGATAACAGGTGATTTTTGACCAAGGTGTCTAATGTAAGAAAACGTGTGTAGTGTTTCGTAATAACTGTGTTACAGAATTGCAAACAAAATGCAAAGTTGACAATGTGCCATTAAAAATCTCTAAGGCCTACTTTTTTCTTAGCCTTTTTCTGGCTTCAACTAGTTAGGTTTGGTTAGATTTCATTATTGAAAAAGTGTTTTGCTTTTTTGGTGGAGGTTTGGGTCAGGTGAAATGTTACCGGTGTGTATGTACGTGCCTAAAATTTCCTACAATTGCCAGATGGGTTTTGTATTTTGAACAGAGTGTTTACCCAATGATAACAGGTCATTTTTGACCAAGGTGTCTAATGTAAGAAAACGTGTGTAGTGTTTCGTAATAACTGTGTTACAGAATTGCAAACAAAATGCAAAGTTGACAATGTGCCATTAAAAATTTCTAAGGCCTACTTTTTTCTTAGCCTTTTTCTGGCTTTTTCTGGCTATGCTCCAGGAAGTTTAGGTATTGAGGCTTTGGTCTGAGCATTCGGTTTTAATGTGTAAACAATGGGCAAAACACTGTAAAGTGTTTTGTTGTACAGAGGTAACGTTGTGTGAGGTATCCTGTGTTTCGTCAAACGGCACTCTGTTGTTTTTTGGAAACCCTGTACAATCACGAGTCCTTGTGTGACCTTTTTTACACTTGAAAGAACGAGGAGAACTGATAGGAGAATTTTGGATAATTGCGTTTGCCCAAGTGTGTTGTACTGCATTAGCAGTACAACACACAGTAGCAATATTCACACAAATGACACAGGTGTTTTCTCAATGACAATTGTGCTGACACATTGAGAGTTGTATGTAGTGTTTTGAAACATGAGTGAACTGGACTTGCAAATTGAGTTGAAGCAAGTAGAATGTGTGCTTAGTTCCGCAGCAATTGTTCATGGTTCTGGGATGTTAGCTTGAACATCTGATCACTCTGTATGCTTTTGATCACAGTGTATAAAGGACTGGGAAAACTGTAATCACTAGTGATTTAATTAATGGTTAATGGCCATAATGACTTCATTATTGCATTAGCCACCATGTTGTGTGAATTTATGTAGGCTATAGGCGTATTTTTTCTTTGCTTCCACAGGCTTATACAATCTATATTGTATCCTAAGCTTAACATAAATAAACCTTAGCCTTAAACAATTGTATAGCCTACACTACTTACAGTAACATTTCACCTGACCCAAACCTCCACCAAAAAAGCAAAACACTTTTTCAATAATGAAATCTAACCAAACCTAACTAGTTGAAGCCAGAAAAAGGCTAAGAAAAAAGTAGGCCTTAGAGATTTTTATCTCCCTATAGGCCACCGTTTTCTGATCTGCAGTAGCCAATGCGTCATGCACATCAGAAAGTAAACACATGTTGTATTGAATTCCAATTCAAAACAACATGAACAGAATTGAGAATTACCCAAAATGTCACGCCACATTTTCACTTCTTTTGATGAGTAGAGCCAAGTGACCTAACGGCTAATTACGATGCAGTCTGACTCTGCAGCCAGCTTTATGTTCATTCTTAATCATAGACTGCCCTCTAGTGGATTTATAAAAACAGGGTTAGCGAGATGGAGAAAAGATTGAGAGATTAAGAATTATTAATAGACTATTAATAATTCTTAATCTCTCAATCTTTTCTCTACATTGTGTTTTGGTTCAACAATTTGGTTCAACAATGTCTCATAACACATGTCGTGTGTTCCAATAGAACCTCGAATAGCGCAACTGGGTTGACATTAAAATGGGGGGGGGGGGGGGGGGGTGTGAAAGTGTTTTTGTGGTTTTAGGGGTTTTAATGCTGGAGAAATGGGTTTAAATTTT
>JAOEHI010000966.1:0-13158 GCA_025447815.1 Percopsis transmontana
CACACACACACACACACACACACACACACACACACACACACACACACACACACACACACACACACACACACCTCTGTCTCTCCTCTTCCTCTGTCTCGTTTCACTTTTTTCAACTGTTAGCTAAAGCCCAAAGAAGAGTCCAAATATAGCAGGGGATGGTGGGGTGAGATGAGTCATCTACAGCTAACAGATGTGTGCATGTGTGTATGCGTGCGCGAGAAAGATAGACATAGCGCATGTGTGTGTGCTGGCTTGAGTGAATGAAGTTGTCTGAGTTTGAGTTTTTTGAGTTTTTCGAGTGTGTTTCTGTGTGTTTGGTCTAAAACCAGCCACATAAGCACACCTGTAAAACTTATTCAGTGTCTGCTTTTCATTTTCATAAACAGCACAAATGTGAAGCATTACATGTGTCAGGCCTGTCTAAGGTCAAAGAGTCAAAGGTCAGTCGTTTGGGGGGGATGAATTACAGCTGGAGGCACCTGCTAATTTGGTTATCAATAGTGACACTCTGACCTGTATGTGTTCGTGCCACAGCGAAAAATTCAGGTCAGATTGCCAGGCGTTGATAAGCACTAGACCAGAGGTTCTCACTATAGGGGTCAGGACCCCTTAGAGGGCCACAAGATCGGGCTATACAATGCTCTTCCTCGGCTAGTTAAAACATAAATGCTTGGTTGGGGCAGCTTGGCTCTCTAATAGACCACCGTGCTGTCTGATAGCTCCAGGGGCTTGGAGGGAGGAAACTCTGGGATGGGAATGGGGCAGTGTAGGAGTCAGCTCAGGCTGTTGTGGCTGAGTACTACATTTTAACAGTGGAGCATCTTTTCATCTTTGGTCTCGTCTTGGCTTAGCTTTGTCACTTCAGCACCGGAATGTACGCTGGTTTCTTTTTCATTCCAGCGTCCTATAAACATTGTTACTATTCATTTCATGTTATTTGTGAATACCAAGTTTTAGTGAGAAGAACACACGTAACACACGAATGTGGCTGAGAGGCCTTTTTTCTGCATGTCGGCTCGTTTGCCCGTGTGTGCGCGACTGTGAGTGTATGCAGAATGTGCAGAGTGAACACGGTGTACCCAGGCACAGTTTTCCTGGGCCAGGTCCAGCGTTGGCATGCAGATACAGTATGTGCTTCAGAGACGACTCCTCGGTGTCTCTCCTCTCCACACCACCTCTTCCCCGACACACCCCTCCGATCTGTCCTGTGAAATTCATCTGACTTACCCCCAACTTCCTCTTGCCCCTATATCCCCTCCCCAGAAAAAAAAGACAAACGTCCATTCATAGCTTTCAGCCCCTTGAAGGTCTCTATCCTGACCCGATTCCCCCCCCCTTGCAACTCAAGTTGTCCTTATGGAAGCTTAATGTAGAAGAGAGTCATGTCAGGAGAATGTGTCGGCTGTGCCAAGCCTGCAGACTGGCGCCAGGGCATAGTGGCAATGCACTAAACATTCCACACACAACCACTAGCACCGACAACAACAATAACTTCAACACAGTAGTAGTAGCAGTAATAGTGTAAGATCTAGTATTATTAGATTTTAGTATTTTAAAACCTCCCTATATCCAAACGTAGTGTATATGTAACGGATGCCAGTGGTAGAGTGAGGTGCTGAGCTGTGCAGAGTAAACCTCACTCCCCGACACCTTAAGAGATGTGCTAGCAACAGACACTAGCGACAGATGTTAGAGCCCATTGGGTTTTAGCCTCCGTTGCTTACACGTCTGCCTCCCGCGCCGGGGATCCGGGTTCTAGTCCGTTGCGGGACTCGACCTGCTACATATACATGTGTAATATCTATGCAGAATTATTGTTTTGTCTCCAATCAACCGGAATTTCCTTGGCTGTGAGGAACCGCTAGTTGTTTGGAAGCAAATCTGAGATGAATGACAAAGACACACACACACACACACACACACACACAAATAAGCGTCATGTTACCTTGAGCACAATAATAACTAACATTTATCAAGGTGAGCTGAACAATAATGGAGATATGGACCACGGATGGTGTATTGTGTGTTGGTGTGTGTACCCGTGCGTGCGTAGATGTTTGAGTGTGGCGTGCGTGCGTGCACATGTCAGGGTACGTTTGTAATTGAGTCGTCTCTCCATGACCTCGGGAGCACTGTGTCCTTGGACGCTTTTCCCACTGCAGTACTTCCCAGCATCTCTCTGTCTTGCTACTGACTCCCTGTACAGTACCATCAGGGGCAGACTGCAAGGCAGTCAAGCCCGGTTGTAAGGGACAGGGGCTGGTAGCGAACACAGGGATGGAGGAAGAGCAGAACTAGGAGCATGAGCGAGGGAAATCAGGGTTTAAGAGCTTTGTTCTGTTTTATCCCAGTCAATTAGCCAGAGGCTGAAAACAAGGAAGCCAAACAATCTGGAGGACTTGTCTGAGATGCACGCCATGCAGGAATTAATGATGGAGGAGAGTCTGGAGACACGCGTCTTTATACTTCTATTTCTTTCCAATTATAATTGCGGCACTGATTTGGACAAAATATTTGGCTATTTAATAATGCAAGTATCCAAAAGTTTTAAGCAGGATAGTCTAGTGGTCTAGGCATTGGACTCCCAGCTGGAAGGTCGTGGGTTCGATCCCCAGAGTCGGCTTACCTGTAAGCATCCTTGAGCAAGATGCCTAATCCCTACCTGCTCCATGTAAAAAATGTACTGATTGTAAGTCGCTTTGGATAAAAGCGTCTGCTAAATGCTATAAATGTAAATGTAAATGTAAATAAATGTAGGCAGATGGATGAATTGGCTATAAATCTGCACTATTGGCTCTTAGTACTCAGACATTGGTGAGTGACCAGTGCTAACAGTAGCACTGATTCCAAGGGGGAGGATGTTACTAATGAGAGCATAATAGCCTAGAGGTGGCCCAATCCCATCCGAAAGTGGGATTGTGGGTTCGATCCCCAAGCCTGGCCTACCTGTAAACATCCTTGAGGAAGATACCTAACCCCTTGCTGCTCCTTAATACTTGTAATTGCACTAATTGTAAGTCGCTTTGGTATATAAATGACCATGATGGACAGTGCCTGTCTAGAGGATATTGATATACTGGTCTGACCTGTCAACACTCTTATTGAACACGGAAATTGCATAATGTGTGCCAACACAACCAGGGCAGTGGAGATGTAGAACAGCAGTCTCTCTCTCTCTCTCTCTCTCTCAGTCTCTCAGTCACTCACTCTCTCTCTGATGGGATTGCATAAGGTGGGAGACAAGGAGGAATTCAGGTCGTGGCAGCTCCAAAAGCCTCTGTGAGTGATTGGACCAGACACACACACACACAGGCACAGGCATAACTAATTCCATGTCTGGGCGGAGGGAGAGAGGTAGAGAGAGAGACTTGAACTGTCTTGGAGGCTCACAACCCATTCCACTTGGCTGGTGTTTCTATTCCTGATTGCTGTGTTGTTCTAAAAATATACACCATAAGGAGAGAGGGACTATGCAGTCACGCTCTGCACGCACACGCACACAAACACACATACACTGGCCCAAGCACACATAGACAAATATACTCTTTCAAGCACTATGAAGCCCAGTTTGAACATGTTACACATTATTGTTACACAAACACATTATTGATACTCAATGACACTGACAATACATGGATGTACAGTATGGCAGTATTAAGGATTCCACTGACATTTTCAGGACTAGCCACACCATAATACTTACCCACATTAAAAGTGTCAAAATCATTTAGTGTGTTCTGACAGATACAGTGTGAAGCGATATGGTGTCTCGCATAATTTAGTCATTGTTAGGCTTTCAAGAACTGAAACTGCTGAATGTGCAAGTTTGTGTATGTGTGTGTGTTTTTCTGAGCAGGTCAGTTTATTTGTTAAGGACATAACTGTGTCCTTGCTTAGTCGTCGTTACTAAACAGCAGCGAACCGGAAATCACCCAAAACTCAGTGCTTTAAAGCACAAGGTTGTTAAACGATTTACTGTAGCATATCCAGTCACTGAGTCCGAGAGGAGACCCGCTGGCGGAATGAAACATTTGCATTAGTAATTTCATTACACGGTTAATTATCTGTGACTGAGATTGAAGCCCTTTTACACTAGAGGATCATAAAAGTTATGCAGCCCAAGTCGTTTTTTGGGTGCTAGCTTTTCTGTGACGCAGATGGAAATTTACCTAGAATTGTCAAAACTATCCATAAATAAATGTAGAGTTATTTTAAAAAATCAGGCTATAGTGTAAGCCCACTTTTATTGTTGATGTACAGTTTAGGCCTAAATTGTACAATACTAGACTGCCTTCTAGTGGAGAAAAATAATCATTGCAATAATTTGTGTTAGAAAAATAGTAGGAGAAGATATTTACAGTAGCCTACACGGACAAGTTTAGCTGTGTTGGTAGAAGATGAGTAAGAGGACGTTATTGAGGCTCAAAGTATATTCTGTCTATATGAGAAGATAAGCTTTAACAGTCATTAACAACATTTTTCAGGGATTCTGTACACACACACAAAGCTGTATTGAATTTGAAACACCAGGGGGCACTGTGGTAAAAATAATCCTTTCAAGTAACACGTTGAAAGTTAGGTTAAGTTATCTTTACTGTCCCACTAGGGGACAATTGTTTTTCAGCCAGGTTCACATAAAATAAAACAGTAAAGGACAACATCAACACAATAAATCACAGACCTAGTACAGGAAAATGGAAATTCATACCATGTACAAATATGGAAACGGCTGCAAGAGTGCAATGTACAAGGGTATAGTGCAAGGAATGCAGCCAGAGTTCTATCTGCCATTAAGCATAACAATGACACTTGGGATGAAGGAAACACGGAGTCTTTCCGTCCTACAGACAGTAGTCCTGAAACGATGGCCTGAGGACAATAGCTCAAACTCCCTCTGGAATGGATGGTCCTGGCAGTCCAATATAGTATTAGCCTTGCTAAGGACCTGCCTGTTTTTAATGTCCAGAAGCTTGGCATGACCCTCCCCCCGTGGTCTTGCTAGCCAATTTAACAAGACTTCCGAGTCTGTTCTTATTGGTTCTTCTTAGGTTTAGGTTATTAGGTTTTCAAACAACGCAGTAATACAAAAGGTTAAAACACATACAATGAAACTGTCATCATCTCAGTAGAAACGTCAAAGAAATTATTTTTTGCTGAAAAAGAAACTATGTATGTGGCTGGAGTGGGAGGAGTAGAAAACAGTGTGAGCCTAGGGGTTATAAGGGGGTTGAAGGGGTGAAGAGGAGTACCAGTCACTCACCACTTTGGTGCAGTAGGGGCATGCAGCCTCAGAGTTTTAATCCAAAACAAAATTGTTGTTAGGTCAGCAAAAATTCAGCAGTATCCCTTTATAACTTCAAAAGCCATGATAAAACTCACAGTATTCAGGATATATTGCAGTGATACACCTGTACAGGAAACAGGAAGTAACGTTTTGAAGCTCTAATTGTCTATATATATAGGTCAAGCCCCCAGGAACGGGAAGCGAGGCTCACTCCCTGGCTGGTATGGTGGCCAACACTTGTTAAAGAGCTACTGTATTTCTAATCCTAGGACCCTCCATACCTAATATTATGAATACATCCCTCTCATCTGGTGTTGTACCTGCAGCTTTTAAGACAGTCGTGATTAAACCCGTACTAAAAATTGTAGTGCAGCAAATTATTGACCATATAACTATAAACTATTTATTTTAATTATTTCAATCGGGATTCAGAGTGCTCCATTCTAGAGAGACTGCGCTTATGAAAGTTGTTAACGACCTGTTACTTGCTATAGATACTTCATCAGTGTTATTGCTACTGGAGTTAAGTGCAGCCTTTGATAATGTGGACCATAACCTGCTCCTTGACTGCTTAAAGACTTATCTGTGCACAAGTGAGTTAATTTAGTTCTTACCTGTCTGAAAGGACACACTGTATTACTCATGGTAACGTGACCTTAGAATACTTGTGGTGTCCCGCAAGGTTCTGTACTAGGCCTTCTGTTGTTTTGTATTTATATGCTACCATTGGGTGATATCATATTTAAATATGGCATTAGCTTTCATTGTTATGCTAATGATACCCAGCTTTATACAGTAAGCAACTGGTCTAACCTCAGAGTCCTGGAGTCAGGTCTCTTGGAAATTAAACAATGGATGTCTTTACATTTTCTGCTTCTGAACTCTGAAAAGACTGTGATGTTAAGGGTGCTACTACTGTAGTGACGTTCAAAGTCAAACTTAAAACCTATTTTTATAGTCAGGCATTTGACCAGCCATAGCTACCCTCCCTCTGCTTAGGGGGGCTAAGGGGAGCATATGCTTCTGTTCTTTATGCGAGTATCGTTGAGGGGGAGATGCTGCCATGGACCTGGACACTACAGTATATGGACAACAATGGTCAGCTCTTCTCGCAACCACATCGCCTGCCCCTGCGAGGGAGTTGCTGCTGGTGTGTTGTGTGCAGGTGCAATGGATGGTGAGTAGACATGGCCATAACTGGGGCCCCAGTCACCTGCTCAAGTGGCATCTATCATTAATACATTGGACTGACCATTACACAGCTTAATTCATACATCGAGTTTCTGTTTGCCTAGACACATTGAAATACATATTACTCAATGTATAATAAAAAAATTGCATTCTATTGCATTTCTCCCTCTGTGGTTCCTTCCCAATGCTTCTTCCACTTTTTTACCCAAGCGGTTTTTAGGAAAGTTTTTCCTTACCCGATGGGAGGAATATGTGAGGGGGGTGTTGTTTGTTTTCATGTGAAATATGGGTCTGTGAGACAAAAATGTGATTAAGGGCTATATAAATAAACTTGACATGACTTAACTTGACATTTTGAGAATGTATGGAGCGGCGATTATCGTGAATTTCAAGTCAATACTTTATTTACTTAATTACAGCTGTAAAGAAAATAAATAAACGGATGTACTTGCATTCACACACACCTACTGTATATGCACATACCCGCTGACGAGAACGTTCGTTCGCACATTCACATCGGTTTAGACAATTGCGGAAGTCGGGACAAGCATTTTGGCTGATGCACTTTTGAGCACTTTCCCGTGAATTGAATGGCCGCCAGTTCTTATAATACATCCATCCACTGTAGGCTCTGAATATAGGCTTGAAGCAGCGTTTTGTGGCGACTGGTGGTACTGCACTCAGAACAAACAACTCGCAATACACACCCATTCAAAACATTGTTATCTGTTTTACTGCTACACTATTTTTGTTGTGGTCACACTATGCTCACATGACACTTGTAATATGCCCATGGTTCTTCTTTATATCAATTCTTAGCTTTCTCAAAAGCAGGCAGCAAGCAAAGACATTGTGAAGTACGAGCCACCATATTTTTATGTGTCAATCTATTTATAGTTCTATGGAAGACACTCAGGACCATACTGTAAGGATCTCATTTATCAGTGTTGGCCCACACCCCATTGAACTGCAATATAAGCCCAGTGAGTGGTAAGTTTCTGAATTATCAGTGACACACCATTATGAATGATAGAAAACATTTTAAGATGGTCTGGCTTGAAATGTATGTATTAATGCAATTTGTGTGTTTCTCATTTAGGTTAACCAATTCAATTTTTCCCAATCGCACACCTCTAGGCCACCGTCACGCCTAGATGATATACTATATAGCCACACAGAAGAGCCTGTTCACCTTTCGTCAGTGCGTGTGAGCGGTCACTGTATCTTCTCAATAGGTGTTCCAAATGCTATAGCCATAACAGATGCAGGTCATGAATCAGATGGCCTGAAGCTCCCCTGCTTGCTGATATCTTTTACAGGTGCCAGTGCGCTCTCTGGAAACAGGAGGATGGAGGATCAACACAGAAACACAGATCAGAGTGGCGTGAACTGAGCTGAACCCAGACCTGGTACAGTGTTACTCGGCAGGGGCTTGTAGTTGTTGTGTCTATCTAACGCACATCTAGGTGTGTGTTCCCAACCCGAGCCTCGTAGTGTGAACGTAATGACCTCCTGGAATTAACAAAGCCTTTGAGGGAAATTCTTGCTGCAAAGCACGTAAAAAAAAAACATGACTTTTTAGGATTGCCCAACGAAAATTAGAAAGATGTAAGAGAAAACAAGATCTGTCTGAGACCTTTATAAAATGAGCACACAGCAGTCTTCACACATGTTTCATATATTCTCCATTTTAATTGATAATAAATTGTGTTTTTGAACACCCAAAGCTATGCATTTCAGTTTTTAAAGGCCTAAATTGATATAGCCTGGAAGGCCTGAGGCATATAAATATGATTTACAGTATAATGTTTACAATCAGGTAGATAAAGTTAGTTTATACGTTTTATTTCTGTAGGGTCTTGCATACAGTATGTCCAGAAAGCAACTTACACAAATTTGGCGATAGCACATATAAAAATAGCACCCTTGTACTTATGTTATTAAAGAAAGGTTGTAACCTTACACTTCAAGTCATGTCAAGTCAAGATTATTACTTTAGCTCTTAAAGGGCTTAGCAAGCCCACATTTAACACTCTCTAACCGTTCCCTATAATTGGATTAGGAAATACTACCTATTTTAGAAAATGGAGGAGACCCTGAGAAGTGACTAAAATGAAGCAATCCTCTTTCTAGGACAGTCAAGTGAGTATCTAGTGTTTAAAATGCAGATAAAACCATTAAAATAAAATCTGACAGGCTTTCAAAGCCCAAACATGGTGCAGAAGAAGTAAGAAAAAGATAAGCTGCAGTAGGCTTCTTTTTATAAGAACGTAACGTGGTTGATTGCTGAAAAAAATAAAATCTTCATATGAATCTTCATACAGATTTTATTTTTTTGCCAAAAAAATGAAGCACCAAAGAATGTTTTTTTGACATAGATAAAGATAGATAGAAACAAGAAACTGTTATTCTATTGACTTGTATTAGCTGCTGTACAGCCTCAACAGCTGCTGAAGGCCTGCTGTCCCAGGTGGCCTGGATGACCACACGTGGCCTGATCTGCTTCCCTCCATTCTTAGGATGGGAGAAACAGAGCCTCTCGCCTGGGAAGGAGTAAACCCAGACCAGGGCCCTGTTCTTAGCAGCCCAGAGCGCCTCCTGGCACGGCATGAAAGGCATAATTCCCTGTATGGCCGTGGGTCTGTGTCTGTTTTGTAGCTCTGGTGCTTTACGTAATTAGACTCAATTGGAGAGGCTGTGAAATGGGGTGAAGTGTTTACAATACCACGGCGGTGCTGGTGGTGGGGTCTGTCTGGATGGGCCCCTATTGAGGTATTCTTCCGGGAAAGAGTTGGTGGAACGAAGGGGCAGATGATCTGGCAAACAGGGTGGGCTGGGGATGTGCTAATCCCCCCTCTCCTTATTCACTGTCTGTCAGAAGAACCACCCTGACTTTCAGCTACAGCTGCCCAAGCCCCGAGCCTCTCTTGCAGGTATGAGGGACTTAAAGGTACTGAAGCCAAACTAAAAGGGTAATTAACAGAACACTTTGTGATACCCTGCCAGATAGCCTCATATAACCTCCACAGAAATTTCCATTTGGCTGCTTACAAGTTTCATAATTTGGCTACGCCATATTTCTTTCCCCCTTCTACTAAAAAAATAACATTTATTTGGTTACACAGAGCCAGTATGTTTCCTGTCCTGTCAGCTTTAAAAAAACAGCTACACACAAATATAGTTTGATAATTAAGAAAAAGAGACTGGAAGAAAAAACAGATTTTTTATTTACTTAGCACAATACACAGCATCATCTCTTATCAATCCTAAATCCAAAACACATGTAAAACAGATCCTTGGAAGCTCTTTAATATAGGCTTGAGGTACCAAGAACATGGTTACATTATAATAAATAGCAAAAATATATGAGTACACTATAAAGTAACAGTTTGTTCTTAGAGAATATCTTACAACATATGATTTTCAATCCTATAAAGTTGTACAGTTGTAAAGAAACACTTTTCTTTACACAAAACATTTAAAAATACTGCTTCTGTGCTTCAAAGCAGATCTGAGTTGGGAGACTCTAAAGGGAAGAGGACAGTGGTCTGGGGATTAAGGCAGCTAAGGAGCTGTGATGAATGCCTCTTATGTTCACATGGTATTTCAATTAACAACACCAGTGAGTTGATCCCTGACAGTGCACTCCTCTGTGAACAGACCACATGAAAACACACCGTTGTACTGTACACACAGTTTAATGTCAAACAGAATTCCCGGGCAGGAGCTTGTGAAATCTTGTGGGGGAAAACAGAACAAACTATTAAACACACGATCAGTAATCTCCTATGAAGGTTTTTTTTTAATGAAATATATTCAGCATTCTAAATTAGTTTATCTTGAACTCTTTCTATTTTTAATGCTGTTTGTTATGTTAGGATGGCCACTCAATTTTGTTGCAATGACGAATGAAGGAATCTTAATAATAACTTAATAACCTTAATCTTAACATGAATCAAAAGGCAGTAAGGGTCTAGGCGATATGTACAGCTCAGATAGAGAGCTCCTATTGTGGGCTGTTAGTGATGTCTTTGAGAATGTCACACGTGTTCTTAGAGATGACCTCTCTGAGCTTCCGTACGCGGCGGAGACTGGACGCGCCCACGTAGCTCTCCGGCCGAAGGACAGCCATTCCGTCGTTGACGTCGCCCATGACGATGACCTGCCCCTCGGCGGCAGCGCCAGTGATATTCGGACAGGGACAGTTCCAGTCTATGTTGAGGAAGGTGACCTCCAGTGGCTCCTGGCCGAGGAACCTCAGACCCATCTTCTCATCCTTAAGGATCTCCTCCACAGTCACGAGCGCGTGGCCCGAGTCTGTGTCCTCTGTCAGATCCGTCATGCGACCCAGGACCACGAAGTCACTCTTACAGAAGCTGGTCACCATCTTGCCTTTGGGCTTGCAGGCCTTGCAGTGGTGCTTTCTGGGATGGGGGCACATTTCTTCGCAGGCCTCTTTGGACTCAAAGTTGTTGCTGTTCCCATTGCAGCCCCCGTAGATGAACGACTGGCACTGCCTTAGGGCACTGCTGTACGCCCAGCGCAGCTTGTAGGCCTTACAGGGCCCCTGCAGGCTGGGTAGACCGCAGGGGCCCGACAGCGCTGGGCCGCAGTACTGCATGCACTCCTCGTACGTGTCTAACACCCCCTTGCGGGGCTGGTGGCTGCCGTTGCTGAGGCAGTGGGTGAAGGAGAAGCAGTTGTTGGTCTTGGGCTCGTAGTACCAGCTTACTTTTTCCTGCTCGCTCCCACAGTCCTCGTTGTTGTCAGGGGGCTTCACGCACTCCTTGGGCAGACAGCGGCTCACATTCTTGATATCGGGAATGTTGGGGGCCTCTGTGGGCAGCACAATAAGCGGATGGTGGGCTTGCACTGAGCCAGAGGGGTTTCGGGCCGTGCAGATGTAAATGCCTGAGTCACGGGGCTGGGCATTGTAGATGACCAGCTGACCAATGTTGGTGACCACCACGTTTCCTCGCACGTGATTGGGCCTCATGAGCACACGCTCCACCCCCACGGCCTCCTGCTTCTCCCAGGTGATTTCGGGCCTAGGGCGCCCCACCACGTCGCACAGGAAGCTGGCCGTATCGTTCACGTTTACAGACTGGTGAGAGGGGCTGTTGAACATAACAGGAGGCTGAGGTTCAGCAGGGGGCGGGACGGTGGCCCAGAAGGGCGTGGTGGTCGGTGGGAGGGTGGTCTCCTGGGGCAGGGGGGGGCTGGTGTTGGGCCATGTGAGGTGGAAGCGGCAGGTGACCAGAGACAGCGTGATGCCCTTGGAGCACGCCTCTGCGTCCATGTAGCACTTGTTGTAGTAAGTCATGCCGTCCGAGGCGCAGGTGAAGTGGGGCTCTCTCTCGCAACGGTCGCGGCATTTGCACACCGGCTGGCCGTCCCAGATGTCACACTCCGACCCCTGCTGGGTGCACAGGAAGCTGGCGCATGTGGCTTCCCTGGTAACGCCCACTGGGCTCTTCTGGCTGTCCACGTAGCGTGCCGCCACACAACTCTGATTACCACACACGTTGGAGCAGCACTTCTCAAAGGTTTCACACTCCTGCAGAAAGAAAAAGAGAGAAATTCAGTTTCCGGAAATATAAATGATTAAAGAAAAGGTATTACTGTGTGTAGTACCCTATTATATATGGAGTAGATTTTATTCGTAAAATAACGCCCTAAATTAAATTACAGAGAAAATAAATATAATAAATTAAAAGATGAATAAAATATACTCAAAATGTAGTTATGGTGGGTTATAAATTATAATATGTTTATAATCTAATCTAATCTGACAAATTAAATCATGTAAATATACATCAACCCAACAAAGAGACAGCTCCTACACAGATCTACAAATATTCCAGTAACTTACCTGATCTGAGTCACACTCTCTTGTGCAGGTACTCATGGCATCCACCCACAAGTTGGGGTTCATTTCATTGGGACAGATCCCCGCATGTGAGTCGGCTACGAGGGGAATGGCGCAGACACGGTGATCCACCCATATCAAAAGGCACATCAAGAACCATATCCATCGTGGGAACAGCATCCACCACATCGCCAGCTCAAAACACGTAAAACACGTGGTAAACGGTGGAGATCGCTGTGACACAGAAGGCTAGTTACGTGAGCTGTTGTAGGTGTAAGACTGCGGAGCCTGGTATTGAGGATGAAATAGGTGAAACTGTCAAACAATTTAAGAGCGAGTCATGTGTCCACAAAGATGAAGGCTGTAATTCAAAACAGTGGACTTAAATTAATGTGGCGAGGTCCAGTTCGTCATCTAAACTCCGCAACGAGGATTCTCTATTTATACTTTGCTCTGCACAAAAAATACAATAATCGTCAACCACGAACGACCTCTGTTAACATAGTTCGTCGAGTAACAAGAAAATGTCAGTTATGAATTAGGCTACTCCTGAGATGTTGAAAGGAGTATTAAAAAAAAAAAAAAAAAAAGCAGTGCTAAGCTTTGGGCTGGGACTGGCGGAGCACCTGCCTGTTAAAATGATTGCTGGTATCCCCATTTAACCCCTTGCAAGCCCCAGGAGCGCAGAGACGCCAGAGCGCACGGCGCGTAATGACGCACAACTCTACTTCTTGTTTGAGGAGACCGTGTAAGATTGTCGTTTGCAAGTATCACCTATTTTAAATACACTGTGTTTATATATATATATATATAT
>JAOEHI010000967.1:0-13155 GCA_025447815.1 Percopsis transmontana
GGCCTAATCCCCCACAGGTGCGCTGCGAGGGAAGGAGGCACGATGCGCGCATAGCCGTGAGCGCGCCGATCGTGACAAGAGCGAGATGGCTTTGGCTGAATTCAACAAGTTACACCTCCAAGGAGTGCTGTTTGACTGTGTCATCCGGATCAATAGTATTGCCTAAAACGGCGGGAAGAGACGTCGACTGGCCGACAGACTTTCCTGCACACAAGATAATCCCGTGTGGTTCTAGCGCTTACTTTAGGAAAACACATTATTAAGAATTATAATTATAATTAAGAATTAAGTATTATTATATTATTAACATAGTATAATAGTAGTAAAACATTAGTGTTGTTACACCTTACAGTAAAATCAGCAATCCTGGAATGCCTCTTGTCCAATCAAATTACACATCCAAAACATAATGTTATATTATTAGTAGTTTCAAAGGTAGATAATTTAGAGGAACTGATAAACTTGACTTTGTTATTCCACAGGACTTTTTCACAGGTAGCTGGGCTACCCCCAACAATAACATCTTTAACGTCCCAGATGTTACGGCAGACATTATGTACCTGATAATTGACTATACGTACAAAGTCCCATGTGACAGCCGATAACGTGAAGCAGTAAACCAAAGTTTACTGTGGTCAAATAACACAATGGAGAGACACACTAGTTAACACTAAACAAACTAATTATATTGAATTTTATTACATCATTACAGTTTACACAATTACACAGTCACATGAAAACACACACTATATATAAAAACATTTTGTTTGGGTAAAGATAGTTAGAAGTGAATAATGATGACATTTTACATTTCTAAGAGTGACGTGCAGTAGGTTTATTTATATTTATGTAAGTAATATAAGTACAAAGGACTATAAAGTACTATAAACAGTTAGTGAGTTTAAGTTTTTTTAATGTTGGCCTAGTGGGGCTATTGATGGAGCAGGATAGTCTAGTGGTCTAGATGTTGTACTCCTAGCCAGAATGTAATTGTAAGTCTGCAAAATTACCTAATTGTAATTGTAATTACAATTAGAATCCTCTCTAGAGAGCTGGATGGAAAGAACAATTGGCACCGCACAGCTACTGACATAAAAGTGCTAAAACGAGTACTGAAAAGCATTCCTACCCAGTACAATGCTGACACTCACAACACACGTTTAAAACGCCTGCATCTTGTACACCCTGCTGTGCCAAAGTCCAAACCTCTCTTGCACAATTAAAACTTGGAGCTTTTATAGAGGCACACACACCTGAAACCGATGGAGGGGATAATCATTAAAGGGCACCGATTGGCTGTTTGGCTTTAATAACTCACACCACTGACTCTGAACTAATCCATAACTCAGTTTAAATCATTGAAACTAAAATAAGAACGTGAACTCAAACCAATGTGAAAATGTGAAAAAAGAAAAACACTCCAACATTGACAAAATAAAGATTACTGAGAAAGGTATCAGATGGTCTGGGATTGCTATGCCACCGGCTGTTTAAGATCACCGGTGTATTTAAGGAAGTGGCACGGGGTCTCTCATCTAATCAAGTTATAGGTGTTTGAATTTAGACAATTAGAAAAAGGGGTGGGGCTATGTGGAATTCGTACTTGTACACGTATTAGTTGTAGTAGTACTAAAGTTTTGATTCAAATTTAGTGTGCAGTACTTGAATAAACGAGTTACAAAGAACTATGAAAAACTATAAAAAGTACTACAGCTGCAGCTGAAAGCCATTCCACTAATAAAGAAAGAACAAAGGTGTGAACAAAGAGGTGTGTGTGTTCCTACTCTATCTGACACAGAGACACTGAGGAGAATCCAGACCTCCACCCCACCCAGAACCCGGGTATCAGTGGTTGACTGAATGTACAGTCGAAGGTGTGGATATGTGTCCGTGTGTCAGAGGAGACCATGTAGAAGGACAGAGAGCCACCAGGACAGTCAACATACACTCCAACTCTGTTACACACACAGGACACAGAGATGGGTGTGGATATATTATTGTGTCTGGCAATGTAACCTTTATCATTACAGTGTAGAACCCAGGACTCAATGTTACGTCCAAGCCACCCTTTTTCACCACCCTCTCCTGTCCTACCAATTCCTCTATATGTCACTCCTATATAAACCCTTCCACTCCAGTCTACCTCCCAATAACATGTCCCAGTCAGACCCTCTCTACACAACACCTGGGGGCAGATGGTAAATCTGTCTGGGTGATCAGGATAGGTCTGGTCCTCTTCCACCCATTCCACCTTCCTGTTGTCCTCAGACAGATAGAGGTTGTAGTTTACTGTGTTTGGGTCCAGTGTGAGTTGACATGCATCTGGTGGAGAACAAGACACAACACAACATCACTTTATAGTCCAATATTCATATTCTACATATTTATTTATTATTGCTTCATTTATTGTGCTCCCCAGCCCTTCCACGCTAAAACAGACACAGTAAGTTGACATTGAAAAGCACTGACATAGAAAAAAGACGTAGAAAAAATATGTCAAAAAACGCACTGAAAGAGGTTGACATGAAGAAACAAAGAAAATTGTCAGTCATTGAAAAAGCACATCAAAATGAACAAAAAAACATCTTTTCAATGCCAATGTTCTATTTTTCAGTTTAGTTTTTTTTAATCAATGCCGATTGTGTTTTTTTCGTGGCCAAAATTAAAGTCTCTAAATTAGCTTTATAGGTTATGAATAAAAGAAAATCCATGGCATGCCGAGTCTTATCTTGTTAAAAATGTAGTGAAGAATGGCTAAACCTTCAAGTAGTGTTTAAACTGTTTTACAAAGATTACAAAATGGCAGCATGGCAATATGTCCACCACTGACACATTTGGGGGATTTGATAGGGAAGTACCTACAAATGCCATAGACCAGTGTTTCTCAAATGAGGATACGAGTAACCCTAGTACTGCAGGGGGTACGTGAGATTTATTTAAAATGATCATTTAAAAAATATCAATTATGCATACTTATATATACTTACATAATAATTATACTATAATAAGTTCAATAGTAAATGTAAGTTTGATAAACCATATTATTCCTTTGTTCAATGCAATCATTAAGTGCTGTAAACTGTGCTAACAACAATTGCAATCACGTTCACTGTGAGCAGGAAGCCTGTTTCGATATTGAATGAGAGAAGAAAATCGATCAAATGGATTTTTTGTTGAAAATTGGTTTGCCATGAATTTAGTTCACAAACATTTGAAATGTACCATTTAAGTGTTTTTCAGTTACATGGTTGTTGTTTAATTAATAAATCGGACACTGAAAATATTTTGTGCTAATCAAGGGGTACATAGCTGAAACAATATTTCGAAGGGGGTACATTATTGAAAAAAAGATTGAAAACCACTGCCATAGACAGTGGAATTACAAATCTATGTAAATTATGGCCTGAGATATTGCTATTTATGTGGTTTGCAAAATGTGCAACAAAGTTGCTCATACAAATACTTACACTTGCTCAGTCCTGGTTTTAACGTCCACTCTCCAGCATGGTCCACACTGAGGGGAGAAACCAAGTCAGGACAGCAGATTGTCTTTGATCGTGAATATTTGGAGCTTCTAGAAGCTTCAACATGAGTCCTATGCAGCATTAAAGCTTCTGACTGGATCCTTCCAGAAGCCAATGGCCTTGGCTGGCAACAGTCCTCCATACCTGAGTGTGTCCAGTCTCCAGTGTGGATTCTCCAGTCCAGCAGAGAGCAGCGTCCGTCCTGAGTCTCCTGGGTGGTTGTAGCTCAGGTCCAGCTCTCTCAGATGGGAGGGGTTGGAGCTCAGAGCAGAGGCCAGAGAAGCACAGCCTGCCTCTGTGACCAGACAGCCTGACAACCTGGGCACACACACACACCCAGAAGAGAAGGAGAAACTCCCAGTTTAAAATAATATTCCTGTTAGATGGATGGATGTTGGAAAAACAATAAGTGTGTTTTTCTGTTTAGTTTCTGAGGTTTAGTAATCCAGACCTGATCTTCTCCAGTCTACAATGTGGACTCTCCAGTCCAGCACAGAGCAGTTTCACTGCTGAATCCTTCAGGTCATTGTTACTCAGGTCCAGCTCTCTCAGACTTGACTTGGAACTGAGAAGTGAGGCCAACACCTCACAGCTTCTCTCTGACAGATTACAGCCATCCAGCCTTTAACAGATGAATAAATATTAAAACAACAATTTAAAAATACATTTAAAGATGTAAAATGTGGGTTACAGCATGTTCCCTTAATGTGAATTTATTGGCTCAGTTATGTCCCTGTATTTTTCACCAGCCCCCACAATCTGCACTTAGGAGTGTTTCTCCTACGCCAAAAGGGTCACAATTCGCCACAATTGTGAATTGTGACCCTTTTGGCGTTCCATACGTGTGCGGTTCGGCACGACTCGGCGTGTTTAAACCATAGACTGTATAAATAAGTGGACAAACCCTCCGTGACGTCACCCATAGATTTTCTGAAGAACGTGTTTGAAGCCAAGTGTGCAGGCTCAGGCCGTCGCCATCTTGGCAGTGTCAGACTCCCGCCTAACTCCCGGCTATTTATAATGAATGGATAAATTAATGTCTTCATTTCAACTGATGAGTTATTTAAAAATTCACCCCTCCCGTACAGTTGTCATGAACGGGGAAACTAGCTATAGAGACCAAAACCGTTTTTTGTACCACGCTGTAAACATGCTTATTTCTGCTGTAAAGTTGGACATTTTAACATGGGCGTCTATGGGGATTGACTTGCTTTTGGAGACAACCTCAAGTGGTCATTCGAGGAACTGCAAGTTTTGGCCCTTCCTTATTGGCTTCATTTCTAAGAATCAAATGTTGCCGCTTGGTTTAAACTTGTAATATAAACGCAAATCAGCGCTAATTTGCCCCACAGATCTCTAAGAAACACAAAGATGCTAGCGTGACATATAGCAACAGCAAAGCAGGTTGTTAACTAATCAACATAGGTGGCAAAACGCTGTAAAAAAAAAATTAAAAAAAAAGCATTTTAGTGATTACAAAGACACGCCGTAAAAAACGCGTTTGGTCAATAGAACGCGTCTTTAACGGCGCTCTAGTGCCACCAAAATGCCATAAAAAATTAGCGTTTCCTTATAGTAAAATGAGCTCCATCTGTTGATTTACACAGCCAGTAGTTTTTAACTTCATTCACTCGATTAATGACAAGTTACTAGGCTACTGATTTTATGAACAATGCCTATATCACATCTACTGTAGAAACCCCCAGTGTATGTCAGTCAGCCCAGCAATAACAATATATCCAATAGCACTGCCCTAAAATATAACAAAATAGAAACAACAGAAGGAATAACGTTAGCAAGAGATAACAAATCAACTTTACCTCCTTTCGTTATATGTGCCTGTACATTGTGTTAACAATAAACCTGAATTGAATTAAGCTAAACTGCCTTGTTGTTTGGATGCTGCATACTTTTTTAACGTTAGAGAAACAGAGTTCATGAGTCAAGTTCAACCAATCATGACTCATTCTAAGCATATAGGTTATGGTATAAATATGAATATGTGAGAACATTAATTAAACTGCAGCAGGGATTACATTTATTTATCCATATAAATTTTAAAACAAACTCAAATCATTGACTTAATTTTTTTATTAATTCTTTTAAAATTCCACACAGTTATTTAATTTAACTATGTATTTAAAAAGTGATGGTGACAAAATCGGCCATTTCAAAAAGTGGTGGGGACATGTCCCCAGCATCCCCAGTGTAAATTACACCCTCATGCAAACAGTGACCCTGCAAGATCCCTCGTCTTTGCAAAATCATTGTCTTTAGATGTGAGAGGGTGTCAGACTTTCAAAGTCTTTTCAAGGTCATCCAGCATATCACCTTTAGTCATTTGAGTTAGCTGAGCTGAGCTGTGGCATGAGTGAGCTGATGGGATTTTGTCATTTGCATTGTTCTCTAAGTTTTTGAACTGTTACTGAATATTGACTTATGTTTAAATAAAACGTCATGCTTGAATAAAATTCATACTTGGATACAGTCAGCATATTTCACATATATAATATAATAATTCTGTAAGGAAATAATTGTCTTAGTATGGATCCTTTGGAATTTCTATCAGATGAAAATGTAGGCCAAATAAATAAATATTACTAAATATAATAATAATAAAAAAAAAAAAAACATTTAAGCTTTTTTGCCAGAGAAAGAATGTATTCTTCTAATGTATTTTCCATGAATCCTGATTTATTGTTAGGCTAAATGCTACGTCAACTGTCTTGTGGGGTCCCTCAAATCTTTACATGTGTATCCATAACAATCCAATTGTTTGTAATGTGTAAGCACTTACAGAGCTCTGTTGGAGTCTTTGACCACTGGAAGCAGCCTCATAAGACCCTCTTCTGAAGGATGATATTTCTTCAAGTTAAAAACGTCCAGATACTCTTCTGATGACAGTAAGATGAAGGCCAGGGCAGACCACTGACCAGGAGAGAGATATTGCTTGTTGAGATCTCCTGATCTCAGGAAGTGTTGAATGTGCTCCATTAGAGAACAGTCCTTCAGCTCAGTCAGACAGTGGATGAGATTAATTCCTCTCTCTGGAGATATCATCTTATTGAGATTCTTCTTGATGTATTTGACTGTTTTCTGATTGGTCTGTGAGCTACTTCCTGATTTTGTCAGCAGGCCTCTTAGGAGTTTTTGATTGGTTTCCAGTGAGAGGCCCAGGAGGAAGCGAAGGAACAAGTCCAAGTGTCCATTCTCACTCTGTATGGCCGTGTCCACTGCAATTTGAAGGAAGACTTCCAGTGGAGACTCTGAGGATTTTGTCTGTCTGAATAGGGATAATATCCATGAGAATGCCTTTACTAGCAGATTGGAGGTCATTTGTTTTCCTGCCAATTGATTGAAACCAGTGTTGACAAATGAGAGAAAGACATGAAGAGCAGCCAGAAACTCCTGGATGCTCAGATGGACAAAGCAGAAGATCTTATCTTGTTGGTATAGCCCACGCTCCTCTCTAAAGATCTGTGTAAACACTCCTGAGTACACTGAGGCTGCTGTGAGGTCAATGCCACAGTCTGTCAGGTCTGTCTCATAGAAGATCAGGTTGCCTTTCTTCAGCTGCTCAAAAGCCAGTTTTCCCAGAGATAGAATGATGTCCCTGTTCTCTGTATTCCAGTGTGGATCTGTCGCAGTTCTCCCATGATACTTCACATTTCCCTGTTTAGACTGAACCACTAGGAAGTGGATGTACATCTCAGTCAAGGTGTTGGGCATCTCTGTTGTCTGGTCTGTTTGCAACATGAGGTCAAGAACTGTAGCAGTGATCCAACAGAAGACTGGGATGTGACACATGATGTGGAGGCTTCGTGACGTTTTGATGTGGGAGATGATTCTGCTGGCCTGGGTCTCATCTGTGAATCTCTTCCTAAAGTACTCCTCCTTCTGGGGGTCAGTAAACCCTATGACCTCTGTCACCCTGTCAACACAATCGGGAGGGATCAGATTGGCAGCTGCAGGTCGTGTGGTTATCCAGAGGCGAGAAGAAGGAAGCAGGTTGCCCTTGATGAGGTTGGTCAGCAGGACATCCACCGAGGTAGACTCTGTTATGTCAGTCCAGACCTCGTTCTTTTGGAAGTCCAGAGGAAATTGACACTCGTCCAGACCGTCCAATATGAACAGAACTTGGAACCCATCATAGCAGCAATTTCCTGCTTGTTTGGTTTCAGTAAAGAAGCGATGAAGTAGTTCCATGAAGCTGAGTTGTTTCCTTCTCAGCAGATTTAGCTCTCTGAAGGTAAATGGAAATGCGAAGTATATGTCGTTGTTGGATTTGTTTTCAGCCCAGTCCAGTATGAACTTCTGTGTTAAGACTGTTTTACCGATGCCAGCCACGCCCTGTGTCATCACTGTCCTGATTGGTTTATCTTCTCCAGTTAAGGGTTTCAAGATGTCTTCAAGTTTGATGGGTGTTTCTTCACTACCTGGTTTCCTGGAAGCTGTTTCAATCTGCCTGACCTCATGTTCAGTGTTGACCTCTCCTCTCCCTCCCTCTATGATGTAGATCTCTGTGTAGATCTGGTTCAGAAGTGTTGGCTGTCCTGGTTTAGCGACACCCTCAAACACACACTGAACCTTTTTCTTCTGATAAAACTTCAGTTTTCTCTGGCACTTGACAGCAAGAGTCTCTGATAAAACATTGGCAGAGGTAAACAATTAGTAGAAGATATGGTATATTTGAAAAAGAAAACTGTCCTGCTTAATGTATCCTTTCTAAACTTTATAGTGTAGATATTGTCTAAATGTTTCTTGCCCCCCTGCTGTGACAGACAGTGGCACAGATATGAATTTGTAGATTTGGCTTCATGCTGGAGGGATATGAAGCATGTACACACACACACACCGTGGCGTTGTACAATGAGGTGTTAAAACTTTGCTTTCCTCATATTTGTTACCACTTTAAAAGACAAGTGTGTGCACAGAGAAGACTAAATAATAATATTAATGGCTGACGGGCCTCCACAGTGTGTCTAAGGTGTCAAGTTGTGTTTGCTGACAGGTGGGTGTGTCAACAAACACAACTTGTATTTAAGTTTTAAGTGTGTGTGTTTTAAGTTTTAAGTGTGTGTGTGTGTGTGTGTGTGTTTTACTGACAGCTGGATTATGTACCTGTTGTGGTCTGGGATTCTGGTTCTGGTTGGTCCATCTGGTCCCAGTCCAGTTCAGAAACCAATCTGGGAATGGTTTCCTTCAGACCTTGATCTTCTCTTAGCAGAGACAGGAAACTCTCACATGTCGGCTCTCCTTTGTTAAACAGAAGATCCAATAGATCTGCCGCTGGTTTATCAACCTGAAATATCATCAGTATAATAAGGCCATATCACATTATAGAATATTATTCTACAACATTAAGATATATGACTTTTACTATATAACATATTTACCAATTTATTGTACTCTGGTAATGTTATTAATTCTTTCTCAAAGACTTTACTAAGAGCTTCTTTATTAAAGTCTTTACTAGACAAGATATTTTCCAGGAGAGTCTTCCTTCTTCTCAAAAACGTAACGTTCATCTTCAGATTCTTCACGTAATTTGGACCAGCTTGTTCATTGGTCGTGGTCTCGTAGCACTTCCTTCTGACTGGTCAGTGGACCGCAGGTGTTTCACCTGAGATGAAGGATAGAAGTTCTCAAAAGGTATATGGTTCATAGATCACTTCAACCCACAACAATTGTCCAATAAAAATGTATGCATTTTATTTCCAAATAGCGTTAACCTTATTACAGCAGTAGTGTGTAACTGAAGGTATTTTAGAGTACCACTGTATTGTCAGGTCTATATTTTTCTGTTGCTCCAGTAATGTCGGGCAGTTAGGATATGTGTGTAGATTAGTTTGTGTTGTGTCAACACCTGGACGGGCACTATTTTTAGGCAAGGTAGCATATAGCATATTGTAGTTTACTCATAACTTCCAGGCCTTTGTGTCTGCATTAGATGTAATTAGATGTAATTAAGGCATTGTCCACCAGTAGTGGACAATGTAGGCTGTCTAATACTGGTTCTAATTCTCCTAATCCTTTGTAATCGCCTGTCTCTCTCTCTACAGTAATAGAGAGAGAGACAAGTGATTACAAATAAGGGCAATGGTAGTGCTATGAGGTAGAGAGGTCTGTGGCGGAGGTATCAAGGTGGATTCTAAAGGTCTAGGTACTGCAGGCACTGGAGATGCCCCCGCTCTACAGAATGTTTTTTTGGAAGAATACGTTTATTTAAAGAGATAAAGACATTTCACTCGACAAAGCTATCACATTATTAATTAGGGATGAAACGCAAAACTCTTTTCAGCTGTCTGTCACTGTTCATGACAATTTACCCACACACAAGTCAAAAGTCAAAGTCAACTTTATTGTCAATTCTGCCATATGTACAGGACATAGACAGGATTGAAATGCCGTTTCTCAGAGAGTCCTCCAGTGTAAAACAGTGCCATACAAACAAATATAAATTGTTTGTATGGTAATATTGAAAATATCCCAGCCTGTTGTATCAAAGCCGTCCTGAGGAGGTGGCTATACAAACCCCGTACAATAAGGAAGATGATGCATGTCTATGTAGACGTGCTGTGTTCAGTAAACATTATACATTGGTTCAAAGTAAGAATGAAACAATAAAGGTGTTTTGACCTAATTTAGCTAAATAGGCAACTTCTAAATGATCTTTAGATTTGAAGAGTCGGTCACACCCTAAAAAAACGATCAGATTTCTAGCACATTCCTAGAGCGTTTCCTCAGAAACGTTTGCTACATTCCAGAGAAGTGAACATACAGTGAACACAGTATTATCATAGTTTATTAATTCACACTAATATAGCTGAATTGACATGACTTTAATTCTTAAGATAATTTCAAATGTAAACAAAATATTGCTGTCTACTGCAGAACCAATTTAATTTATATTTACAGCATTTGGCAGACACTTTTATTCAAAGCAACTTACAATTAGTACATTTGTCAACAGTTAAACTGGTTAACCACCAGCTTTTGAAATTATCTTAGAATTAATGTCATGTAAATTCAGCTATAATAGTATGAATTAATAAACTATGATAATACTGTGTTTACTGTATGTTCACAGGAAACGCCCTAGGAATGTGCTAGAAATCTGATCTGTTTTTTTGGGTGCGACCCACTCTTCAAATCTAAAGATCATTTAGAAGTTGCCTATTTAGCTAAATTAAGTCAAAACACCTTTATAATTTAAATCTAAAATATTACAATACAGTCGAATCCGCATAAGGCCACACCGGATAACAGCACGGTCCGCTTTATGGCACAGTGCACAGCTGGTTTAAAATGAATGGTTTCCTATTGTTCTGGATAAGCATATACTGTTTATAAGCACAAATTGTAACTTGCTCCCTGAGGAGCAAGTCACAAGGTGTACCATTGTCCATTGTTGTGCCTTAACCATTTATATGTTAATAGTTTATAAAAGAATGGTCTACCGACTTGTAGCTGAGAGAAATACAGTTTAAATCCTAAATATTTAAAAGGTATGGTTGCCAGTGGGTGTTTTTCCCCAAAATTTTGATTTGTGTTTATTTAAGGGATAATGACAAGCTACATGGTCCCTACCTGTTATAATGTTATTAGTTTCGGATAATGAAAAAGGTGTTTTAATTTGACCTAGCACCCAACTTCAATTTGCATTTTGTTTAGATTGCACCAGACACCAGTAAAAATATGATTTGAAATTTGGACACTTGCGAAACTTCTGTGCTTTATTCACTGGGAGAGAGTGTGAGAAAATTCCCAGGCCACGATGACCCTTATACTATACTCGCAGAACGTGTAGAAGTCTTAATAAAAAATAGATAAGGGTCTGACATCTTATCACTGCCGTGTTAAGATGAGATACATTTGTCCTTTGTACAAAAATTAAAACTCCCTTTACAATATTAAGCTGCGTATTTTGTACAGGCTGTTATTTGTAACACTGCAGTAAGCTTACTTTGCGTTCTCTCTGCTACAGTATATATAGGTTTTAATATTGGCAAGTTTTCATCCAGAAATGTAAGTATACATGAAATATTTTATTGTTTGACAAATGTTACTCTAAAACATTGTATCTGCTCAAAACAATTGTAACTGAGAGACAATAAGTGTCACTGTATTTACAGGAATTGTAACTGTGCTAAACAAGGTAATCATGATATAAAAGCCTATCATAAGAAAAATCTGAAGCATTATTACAATCATTACTCCTAACGTGTGCTGGAAACATACCTGCTGATGTGATGATGAGATCAACGGAAACAAACCTTCTACTTTAATCTAGAGAAGAATAACCACGTGGATCAGGTTTCTAACCAGTCCAACCAGTGGGCAGAACCTGGTGTGTCAGCTGGTTCATTTTTAATTTGGCACCAACAACCTGTCAGTATGTTGTAGCAGTAAACAAGTTGGAGTGCCGACGGCAAACGTAATGTCTGTTGTGCCCTCTGCAGGTACTGCATGCTCATAACCGATACTGTCAAAGTAGAAGGGGAAGGGGAACAATGTACTACATGCTAACATAATGCTTAGCCTCTTCACCTACAGACAAACTACACATGGTAAAAGTATTGAGGATAAAATCGTATATTTCCTAATAGACAAATAAAAGTAGATTTAACCCAGCCTCACATACCTGGTACAGTATACAGTATGTCCTCTGTTGTACAGTGAAATGTCCACACATGCACGATGCATGGTTGGATGGTTCGATCTGTCCTTGCCACAGGCTGCGTGTACGCGGGGTTTTCCCTGGTCCATTAGATAGTACAGTATGTAGCCAGGGCATTGGAAATCCACTCTGCCGGACAACTGCATTACAGCAGTTGATGGAGGGGTGACTCTTTCCACACTGAGATGGCCAACAGTACTGTAACTCTACAGAGCAGATGAGGCTTACAATCCAATTCCATGGACAGAGTGGATGTGTGTCTCAAGCCCGCAGTGGGAAGAGAGTAGAATGGCAAAGAATTTGCATGGTAGTGTACAGACATAGACATATAGTCGAGCCAACCTAAGTAGAGAACATAAGGTGCTAAAAGGATCTGGCATACTGTGATTTGAGGATTCCATAGGTTGTTTATTTACCACAGTATAGTAACGTTATTGAGCATTTCACAACCGCATTAATTTTATCGGTTTATTCATGATTGACACAAGACTAGAGAACACAATGCTGTGGCACTTTCTTTCTTCTACATCATTCTACCACTTTTAATATTTATCTCTTCTGATGTTAGTTTATATGGCTTGCAATATCATATTTACTAAAAAATAAAAATAATAATAATAATAATAATACGTTTTAGAAACTCAGGATGCCTTTGGGGAATGGCACCGAGACAAGGGAGATCCCCGTCTCCAGCTATAGTGCCACCTCTTCTCCTGCCAGCTCCTCAGGTCCTCTAGCAGCTAAGAGGTGAAAAGCTGACTCGGTACTGCAGTTTCTGGAGGGAGCAAGCTGCACTAGAGAAGTCACTTATTAGATCATCTTCTCTTCACAATCGCTTATGCTTCCTAACTGGACATATTGATATCCCTGACGTTTAATTGACTTGGTGTTATACTGTGATGATTACGTGTTCCCTTCACTTTTTTTGAGCAATATATATTAACAACCATG
>JAOEHI010000968.1:0-13155 GCA_025447815.1 Percopsis transmontana
ATACATACACACTTGTGTGTATATATATATACTTGTGTGTATATATGGAAATTTGTGTACAAAATTGAAATTTGATATGTTTACTGTAGATATGTACTAACTATTGACAACTGTTTGTGCTTTCAAACAGCCTAGAGTTCAGCATATAACCCCGACTTTCATTTTAGAAAAGCTAAAGTGAAAGTGCGGGGGAGGTGCCCTGCATGTTTTGCTTGCTTCTCCCTCCACTCATTATCACCGATTCACCAGCTCACATCTTTTCTACACCTGAACCCATTCCTTCTGTCCTCCAAAGCTGTTGTCATGGTGACCGTTAAGCGCACCACCTAAGATGTCCAGCAGCAAGGTCCAACATAGGAGCTAAGGGTGTAGACAAACTTCCTTCTTCTCTGGTGTAATACTGAACAGCAAATGAAAGATATTAGGGCCACACACAATCACACTGTTTCCCAGAATCTGTTTTTTTATTAATATTATTGTTATTGTTAGTTTATTGTTATTGTTTGGCCCGTGGCCTGGCATTTGAGGTTTTTCACATGATAAGACTTTATTTATTCCTGGGGTAAATTTAAGAAACTCACATTTTAGCACCTCCTAATTTGCAACCATAAATGACAACACTTGCACACACTTGTCTTCCCCCGCTATTGTTATTTTCTGCTTTCAGATTCTAATCGGTAGAATTGCTCTGCAACAGTGCCCCCTACAGATCATGAGAAGAATTAAAATGCTAATCCAATTCATCTATTAAAGTAGATTTCTGCGAAGTTGCCCAGACTTTCGAGTAGTTAATATGGAAACCTAAAGAGTATAAACACTGCATACTGCATATATTATGCTTTACACACCTGCAGGGCAACTTCATTGTTGTAGCTACGTTATATAATACTCTCTTAGGGTTTTATAAAGTGTCTTCTGATGCATCAACACACAAACATCTTAAGAGCTCTCTCAAATGTAACATGAGGGTAGAATAAAATTATATAGTGTTCACTAGACAAGAACTAGGTTATTCTAGGAAATATATTCCATGGAAGAGATGAGCCACCAAATAAACATCAACCTCTAAAGAACCTGAGGCAAAGACACAGGAGTATATGTGTGTATGTGTGCCTGACACACACTGAGTTATGTGAGCTAACACAGTCTGTTTTGGACCAGGGCTGCCTGGTGGTATCTATGGTAACCACGAGAGTAAAGAAGGATGGGCGATTGGTGGTTGACCAGTTAGAATTGTGGGCAGTAGAAAAAAACAACCTCATCTCTGCGCTGAAGCCCAACTAAGTGGATAATTGCACACAGCAATGAACAATGAACCACCGAATTAAGAGCCATCAAATCCTAATGTTTTTAGTTTTAAAACTTTTTGAGCATGACCAAAAGTGGTTTGTATAGGCTGACTGTGGAGGATAGCAAACAATTTTTAATAGAATAACATAAAGCAGACATACAGTATAGAAAACAGGACCACCATTAAAAATGTATGTATTGTTGAAATAACAATAGATTTATAAAATGTAAAACATTTTAAGTTAAAGTTTTTAAATGTTTGTCGTTTTATTTGGGGGGGGGGGGATTTATGCCTATTTATACCTGTAATTGTGTGTGTGTGTGTGTGTGTGTGTGTGTGTGTGTGTGTGTTACTTCTAGTGCAGTGTTTCTCAACTGGTTGGTCCCAACCCAAAAGTGGGTCGTCCACGTGTGGGTCCGGACGTGTGCTTTATTTCAGTCAAAACGTCTAAATTGTATATAAGTTTACTGAAATTCCGATTGTGCGCTTTTATTTTGAAAAGTGTGCAGAGGTTTTGAACAGTGCATATAGACATTGTGGATTACCGCACAAATTTTGTTTATGAGGTTAGACCAATTGAGAACCACTGCTCTAGTGTAAACCCCAGACAAGCAATAGAGAACAATGGAGTTAACTAGGTCACCATTAATTGGTTGTACCGAGCAGCTGGAGAGATGGGGAGAAGGGGGTCTTGACTGGGGTGGGGGGGTATGGATTGGGAGGTGAAGGAGACAAGTTCTGACTTCAGAAAATGCAAAAGACCTGTCATATAATCCTGTCATCATAACCTGATGTCAATCACAGTAATGGCCAGCAAAGTCCACACTAGCCAAACCTACTTAGTCCAATAATTTCAAGCAAGGCTCATATAGAAAACCATTTTACCTGACGTGCATTAACTAACCATTCATTTATGACCACTATCATTGGCACAAAACAGCACGCTATGTCCCTTTTAAACTTCAATATATTCGATATTGTAACCTGACGGACAAATTTGTTACACAGAACCATCTGAGAAGTCGTCCTTGGAAGCCTGGCTAGATAGATTCTCGCGTGATTATGAATTCGCGAATCCAGCTGCCTCGCAAGGTAATAAATATTGTCCTATGTCTGCTAATTTACGAGTGACTTGGTTATTTCATAGGGGAATACTGCCTCAAAAAATATACATCGCCCCAGGCAGTGCGCATCAGATGAATACACGAACAGGTCAACAGCTACTAAAGCGGATGATCAGCACAATTTCTGTGAAAAGTGACAGTGGCCATGGCAGGTCAGTGGCTTTAGGTGGACGACATTTAATTTGTCGTTACGTAAACTATACGTTTACCCCTCAATTGTCCTATTCGGAATAAATGTGGATAATTTACTTGAATAATAGTGGAATGTACGTGTGTAAACACAGTCATAGCCTTAATCCTGGGCTACCATATTGCCACACGCTGCATGGCCGGGCAATGACTATTGGCTTTGGTAAACTACAGAGCTAGCTAGTCTACCAGCCAGCCAATAAACGTTGTCATTAATCGCCATCTCAATCCTGGTGCCATTAACTGGTCTACATAGTTGGCTCATCTAATCTTGCGCTGTTCGATTTCAATCCAGCGCGCCGTTGTTTATTGTTTAACGGCATCTTAGGTTTAGCACGTTGTGCTGATTTTTCCAGATTAAACGGTATCGACAGCTACACACCACAGCTATGCCAGTAGCTACTCTATAGCGGATGAACTAATACCAGCCCCCCGTGTAGTTATATCGAGAAAAATGTGAGATGTCGCTAGCTTGCCTTTGTAGTCATTCAAGGATCAATAAGCACCACGGGGCATGGCAGTAATGTACGTTTAAGGGCACGGTACCTTATTCGCGTCCGCCTCGGTTTCTACAAGATCATTTCTAGGAACGGATGCTTTGTTTATGTGGTAGAGTCCCTTGTTTTCATCAATCCGTCTTCTCCAGGAGTCGTGCCTCTCCGGCTGGCAGCACTCGAAATCGGAATGATGGAAACCCACCCTTAGCAACCAATCAGACGCCTCGCTTCAAGGTAGTGAGGCAAAGGACGCTGTCCATTGGATGCCGGTCTAATCTATCTATCTGTCGCCAAGGGCGCACCTTGGTCTCAGGGTAGGACACCTGCTACACAAGGATGCTATGAGACGACGTTGTTGTACCGTAATATGCACCCCTGCCGTGATATTTACCGCTCTCGCGCATACGTCACTCGGTTCCAAAAGTTAAGCAATTCACCTTAATATCGTAATCAAACGAAAGGGGGGGACTATTTCCCATTTTTATTCCCTGTTAATGGAAAAGAAGAGAACAACATCGGTTATCTACATTATTTAGAAGAGTGTAAATAACCGTAAATAAATTATTTACTTCTCAACTCAAAATCCTTAAAAAATGCAGGCTAAATCATGGGTTACACATACTAGCCCCACATGTATACTGTGAAAAGCATGTGACGCTGGGATCAACAGGAAAAATTACGGGGGTGGGGGGTGCTTTTCACGACAAGGATGGTTGTTGTGTTCCACTTGCCGTGATATGCACCCCCTGCTTAACTTAACCACGGCAGGGGTGCATATTACGGCAAAACACAAAGTCTAACCAAATTGGGCGAGAGACATACTGCTTCGACTGGCACTCGATCGCGCTGCCACTGAACCGGACCAGAACAGCGCCTCATACATATTATGCTGGCCGCAAGTGCGAAGTCAATTAAATAGCCTAATTAAAGTCTGTAGAAAGAGAGAAAAGATGAGACGAGAAAACCCAAAGTTTAAAACAGTTAACGATACTTGAAAGTGACACAAACCTGTATTAACCCTTACTGACATACCTGTATTTTACCCCTGTGCATATAAATATTAATAGCCTATACTACATAGATCTTATGTAATGTATGTTATAGCATGGAAAAATAAGACTTTAAGCCTGATATTATTATTACTATTATTATTAAGCGAATTAAGTCTTCATTTGAAGGCCTGTGGGGCAAACAAGAAACGATGAAATGAAATAATGGTGCAGCAATAGCTGGGTTGAAATGCACGGAAATTATTCAGATTGAAGATTTTGGGTCAACTGTTTACATGGAATGTGATCTAATATGGTCTGGTGTTTACCATGCGCCATCATTTCATCGATCCATCATTTCATCGATCTGAAGCGGAGCTTCAGACAGTGGGGGTAAAGAAGGCCCTAAGTGACGGTGAAGAAGAGTGCCCCACCAGAGTCAAAAAAGCCCAGGAAATAGATTCCGACCTGGCACCAGTCTGCAGATAGATAGTGGAGGGGAGAGGGTGCCCTGCGTGTACAATCGGTACATCTTGGTAGTGCAAGATTATTTTAGTAAATGAGTGGAGGCCTACGCGATCCCCGACGAGTGGGCACTTACAGTGTCCTTTCAGCGGAAGGGTGTGTTGCTATGGAGCCCCGCAAACCCTTTACAGCAATCAGGATACGAATTTTGAGTCCGAGTTATTTTAGGCTATGTGTGAGCGGCTGGGAATAGAGAAGACACAAACAACGCTATTTCACCCACAGTCTGATTGCCAGGTGGAGCAATTTAACGCTCTAACGAAGACTCTGGCTACCACCGCATAAAGATGCTATTTGGACTGGGATGTGATGATACCATATGCGCTCATGGCGTATCGGGCGGCTAAACATAGCTCTACAGGCCTGACAGCTCTACAGCTCTAAAAGCCATAATGCTTTTTGGTAGGAAGATAACGGAACCCATTGACCTGGCTGGCCTTCCCCCAGGTGGCGTGAAAGCAAGGACCCCTCCCCGTATGTCACGGAGCTCAGAGATAGGCTCGAGCAAGGTGATATGGCAAGAGGCGCTGGGGTTGGCATTGTGCTAAAAAGCAGTATGACAAGAATGTCTGCTGAAACCAGTACAAGTTGGGTAATACTGTCTGATATCTAGTCAAGGGTACCAAGAGAGCGGGCAAGAAAGGAGTTCAGAGGTTCCTCCCATTCTACGAAGGCCCGTACCTTGCTCAACTAGATGACTTACTGTACCGAATACAGAAGAACCCGAGGGCCAAGGCCATAGTAACCCACCATGATAGACAGTCTTGGGTGCCGCTGAACAGCCACTGGGCATTCCAAGCTGCAAGGGCCAAGGTATCGGTCGAGGTACCCCCACCAGTCTACGTGTTGCGCCGGTCTGATCTGGGTCTCTGTGACCTCTTCATCCCGGACACAGTGGTGTCTTGGAGTCCACCTTCATCCCCCCTTGCTGGGTGGCTCGGATCATTCCTGCAGCAGTGATGTAGGGCCGAGTGGAGTCGCCTCCACACCCAAGACTGACCTTGGCTTGCCTACTCCCTGCTGTTTTCCGGTTAATCCTGCTGGCTCTGTACCAGTTATTCCTGAGAACTCTGCAGTTCCTGTGGATCCAGTGCCTCATGCAACACACACCTCGGGCTAGCCTGTGCACGTGTCGAAACAGCCTGACTTTTTTGGTTGTTGGTTGGACCACTGAGTTGAGCTGAGTACAGGGTGTAGGCGGATCGGTGCCCTGCTCAGTTATTGGAATGTTTACACTGTTCTGATATGCGCTGCAGGGTAAAGAAATTATGGGGGAATATGTATAAATATATATATATATATATATATATGTTTTTTAAACTTGGGTTTTCATCCCATCTAGATTTGTTATCTTTTATTATTTGCTACAGTGTATGTTCGAATATTAATTTTCTGTCAGTGGAAAGAGAGATTTAATGTTAGTTGCCAAACTTTTGTTGCCATTAGTGCTGGAGTGGCGTTCTAAGGGTTTAACTACCATCCAGAGTGGGGGTACAATCTAGCTGCATGGTGCTGGACTGTGAGCACAGGTCCCACTAGAGGACGTCAGGCCCTCATGCCACTCTAATGTCTGTTTCTGACAGTTTGGTCAGAAACATGCACACCAGTGGCCCGCTGGATGTCATTTTGTAGTGCTCTGGCAGTGGTCCTCCTGTTCCTCCCGGCATGCCCTTCTACGGCCCTGTCCAGCTCTCCTCGTGTAACGGCCCGTCTCCTGGTATCTCCTCCATGCTCTTGAGACTGTACTGGGAGACACAGCAAACTTTCTTGCGACGGCATGCATGGATGTGTAATCCTGAAGGAGCTGGACTGCCTGTGCAACCTGAATGGGCTGCAGGTACCGCCTCATGCTACCAGTAGTGACAAAGACACTAGCAAAACGCAAAACTATAGAAGAATCAGTCACAAATGATGAGGAGAGAGCAATTGTCTGTGGCCACCACCTGCAAAACCATTCCCTTTTCGGGGGTTGTCTTGCTGTTGCCTCTCCAGTGCACCTGCTGTCACTTTCATTTGCACCAAAACAGGTAACATTTATTCACAATCACTAATGCTGCTTAACTGGATAGATTGATATCACTTGGTGTTACTAATTACTGTGATAATTACGTGTTCCCTTCATTTTTTTTAGCAGTGTGTGTGTATATGTATAGATTTTTTTTTGCATGTTTTGTGCATGATTGGGGATACTTAATATTCCTGTTATTTTGTCTTTGTTCTGGATCAAACTCTGAATAACTTGACAGGCACTCACTCAGGACAGAAACCACACCCCTCCACATCTGCAATCAATCTGGTTTAATCTGTTCTGCACATACATACATACTGTATATAGTTTACTCTTTGTTTGTTTTTTGGTATTATTTGCACTGATGATGGCCTAAAGGCTAAAATATGCACTTTGGTACATTCTTCTTCTTAGGATGTAAAATAAAAACTGATAGCACTTCTGGATGTCACCGTTTTCTCCTGTATATTGTGGTTTTTATCTATTAGTGGCTGTGTGCGGGAGATGGTTTTTTATAAAAACGTTAAGCAACTATCAAGAGGCAGCTAAATTCTTAAACAAAAATGTGTCAATTTTGAGTATAAATAGAAACATCAAGTAACATTTTAACAGTCCAGAGAAATCCAGGCTTATTAAGTCTCACTAATTTAAGTGAGAGTTCTGTTCCATTACTGTAGCTTATAGGATTTCCTGCTCAGTAACCAAGGTAACATACCGCTGAACTAGCCTGTTCTCTCGCAGGCTAAAAGTGAAATTTAGCGTGGCTTTCTCTGTTTGAGAGCGTGCATAAAGTCCTGGAACTCTACATAGTTCCAACATATTTCCATTGCATCATTTTTTCTGAGTGATCAATGGGAAAACATTACATTAATTATGTTTATCCTGTAAATCAATGCACAACTAAAACTAAAATTATAGACAAAAAACGAGGGGGAAAGACACCCTTCATATATTTACAATAGGCCTACATTAAGAAATTATTACAATTAGGTGTACTATTCTTTTCTGATATTTGAATGAATTTAGGTTTAAAAATAATAACCAAGTAGGCTTCATTTGCAGTTAGAAACCTATTTGAACTACATTGTTCAAGGCAGCTAATGGTGTCCTAACAATTACTGTAAAGAAAATGACACATATACTGTACCCCAACACAATGGAACTAACAAGGCCAATATTAAAGTGCAAATACATTTTATGTAACTTTAATGCAAAACAAATCACACACTGAACACAAGGAACTTAGCGCTTAGCCTTGTCACTTCCCTGCCTTATTTATCACAACTGTGTTGCCTTTTCTATTGTCACGATACTCCTTATATAGCTCCTTAAGCAGTCCCTGTATGGCAGGTGAAACAAGTTGGGTGAAAAGACCGCAACTCCTTGACATTTTGCCACATTTTGCCAGTGATCAATTGATGTTCGGCAATCGTATAATCAGGGCTGTTTAAATACCTTGTGCATGCGCATCATACTTACTTGTCTGAGCCCTGATTGAATTAACATCATGTCTTTGATACTGAATTACGTGTGTAGATCGCATTAAGCCTTGACTGCATGGTCACGCTTATTCAAGCTATTTTTGTTAAACCTCGATATTCTGAGTTCGCTTCATTGAATACCTCCCAGTCATCAAACAAATACAGTAACATCAACACAGATAGAATGAAATGTCCATGTACTGATTTGTATGGTAGGGAAATTCTCCAACCGAGTGGTAATTCCATTCCAGTTCAGCCACATTTTGTATGGTACTTTGAAGAAAAATTAATGGTTTGACATTATCAAGTTGCAGCATATAAGTTATAGTTAGGTGAGAGCACATAGTACATGCAGATGGAGAGTAGGCCTACAGTATGGGCAACATGTATAAAAAAGACAAGAGCTGTTATATACAGGTAAATTACAGATTAGATATCCCATATTGGAATACAACGTTGTTGATATGGAAAATGTGACCAGTCCACAGTCCAAAGGGGAAGGAAGTCAAGTTACAGGTCTTAGTGCTACAGTCCAGGATTCAGAGATTCTGGAGCTGTGTGGGGATCGTTTTCAGAATCGCTAGTTATATAAATACATAAAAAAATGTTGATAGTGTCGATGCTTGTCTATATATTATTTTTATACCATATGCTATTATGCTACAAAAAAAAAAGGTTGAATGTGGTTAGTGATGCTACGCTCGCTATGCTAGGCTAACTCGCTACCTATTAACCCTTTGTTTTTGAGAGTGGTGTCTCCAAAAGTTGTAAACTTAAGTTATATAAGACTGTTTCTTGTATAGCGCACGGTCTAACCTCAGTTTAAAAAATAACTCCAACCATCGGCCTCTTTGGAGGCGATTTCCAGTGAGGTGTCCCACCCTCCTCTCCTTTTCTATTCTTCATTTGATTATGAATCCCTTGACAATAGTCCTGTACTTGTCATGGGTAGGAGGTCACCGTATGAACATCAGTGTCTGGTCCTTTCATCTCTCTCATCGACATCTCTCATGCACTTTTACAATGAAGTCATAAATCCAGAGATGTCTTTCTACCACGGTCCCCTTTGGGACAGAATATAAAATGTACTGTGCTGGTAATAATCTTTACCATACCTTCTTACTGTCAACTGAGTGTCAGGCAAGCAGTATGCCAGGTGGTTCAGGTTTCTTATTATTATTTACTACTGTTACGAGTGTTGTGTAAGCTACACAACCTCTGGACTATGTTTTTCCACTTTTTTCCACAATGTTTTTCCACATTTTCCAATCTGAGCCCCAATTTGATACGTTGCAATGGTCTCAGGAAAAAGGCTCAATAACTCACAGCAGACTGGCCAGAGGCCAAGTTCAGGCCCCCTGACCTTGATTTTCTAAGCACAGTGAAGGCTGTGCCTCGCTCAACCATAGCGAGGGTCTGCGCAGGTCAGCGACATCCGCGGGAGATAGGCCTGCGGCTGGTAGCAGAGAGGTCGCGAGGTCTCCACGAAGATGGTGGAGGACGTGAGGCTTTTGCGGGTTTTTTTCAATGTGGACCTCCTCTGCCAACGGCAAAGCAGGAGCTCCACCTGCTCCCGGAAGAAGCTGGTGGTCAGGGTGTAAAGGATGGGATTTAGGGCACTGTTGATGGGGAGAATCAAGATCACCACCCAACTGGAGATGGTGCCTGGGAAAGGAAGAGGGAGGCATGATAATGGAGAGATGAAGGGGGTGGTGTTCATTTCCATGTGAAACGTACAGTCCCTTGAGACTAATAAACTGGACTTGACATGACTGTACTTCATGGTACACTACTCGATTGCATTACAGCATCAACCAGAACTGCAGGCTTCTATCCCTGCTCACTGTTTTGGAGTAGAAAAAGGTGTATGCCAAGAAGTTCTGTGGGGCTACGAGTAGAGAGGAGTATCAGCCACTCAGCACTCAAATGCAGGAGGGGCATGCACTGTTGGGGTTTCTTACCAAAACAACTACAAAAACTGTTTTTGTAATGCCTTTTTTAATAACAAAAAAAAACAAAAAAGTGTCCCTTTAAATACAGATCCCATGGAAATGGTTTTATGAGGCCATTTATGATTCCATTCTGTATGCGAGTACGGTGTTTTATCTGTAGCAGAGGGACCTAGTGGTTCTGTTATCACTGCCTCAGTGCCTTTTCTTTGCAGTTGTAAAAAACGAATCTCAAGTGTCCTGGAGCAAGACAGTCAACCCATGCCTGCTTACAATAATAAGGCACCAGGTAAAACACTTAAAAAAAAAATCTCAAAATATTATTTAGTGTTGTCCTTGCGTTTATGTGAATGTGTGTTTGTGTACATGCACAGGCGTTTTATGTCTCACCGGGTATTTCAAACTCCAACAGTGAGAGAACTTTGACCAAAAAGATGGGAATCCAGCAGAGGGCGTCAGAGATCACAATAAAGAAAAACCTGTTGGCCACAGCCACATCTCTGTGCAGCCTGCTCTTCAGGTCTGCAGCAACGCCGGTCTTATAGATGGAGTAAAACATGCTGGAGTAGCAAAAGACTATCACCAGGAATGCCACCAGGTTCAGACCTAAAGAGACACACACACATTCTTGTACTCACATAAACACATGCGAGCAGGCAAATATGATTGTGTGACCATGTAACGTGTGTCTATCACCACATAAATCCACATGTTTTTTTAGGGAATAATTTCCCACAGATACTATACTGAAATACATGAAATATTTCTATAACACCATAGCGTTTCGGCTTCGTAGATTCAAGGTTATAGAATATGAAGTTAACATGGCATGTATACACCTTACATTACTAGTGTTCTACTCTCGCAGGGCCAGACATATTATAATCTTGTCATGGTAGCAGTCATGTCTAGCCTCATAATCACAAAAAAGAGGTTCATATATATACACACACACACACACAGGTATATAAAGGGGGTCGCAAGCTATGCATCACCCCTTGTAATGGCATAACATAATAGCATATAACCATTGACAATTTATGCATATTTACTTAAATAAAATAGAATAAAACAATAAAACTAGATTAAAGCAAAACCTCTTGTGACTCATTAGGGGGTCCCCACCCTCACTTTGAGAAACACGGCCTTGGTTTCAAAGATAGAGTTCAAACTGACCAATCAGGGACAAGTCTAGGATTCTATTGATATTAAAGTGTGTGTTTGTTTTCAAAGTGTCACACAAATCCAGGTGCAAAACACACATGAACACGCTGAAACCTGTGCATGTGCTTACATTTACACACACACACACACACACACACACACACACACACACAAACATCCACACGTAAGCATGCAAACATACAGACACACATGGAATTTGCATCATTAATGGGGAAAACAAAAATACCACGTAAATATATTCTCAGACGTTAACAGCCCCAGTGACATTTAGTGGCACTGGTTATTAGTGATTCGCATTCATATTAATAATTCAACTCATTACAGTAATTCATTAAACCCTGCCAGGCTTCAAATCTGCTTTTTGATCGGCAAGAACATCAAGTAACAGGCACCCGGTCCAGTCGTGCATTGTTGATGGAACCCCAGTGTGTGTAAGTAATGAGCTAATGTGGCATGCTGTTGCTGGCTGGCACACATTATCTCTGTGTCGCACAGCCACATAAACTAGCATCAGAACATTCAGTCACGAAGAGAAACCTGAGTTTAAACATGAGTTTGGTTTATATGTGAATATATATTCACATTATACAGTATAAACTATACCGCTATCATTTATACACACAGACAGGAACAGAAATTATCTATTGAGTCATTATTCCACATGACAAGTGACTATCCCCCTTTTTTTTTTTTGCTAAACTGTGATTCATACCTGAGTAATTGATATGGAAGTATAAAAACCTGGTTCTACACCCCACAACCTAAACGATACTTGACCGGAGCTCGCAACACTGAGAACCCCATTTGCTCCGTTACTAATTTCTCGTTGAATTTGAATAATATACAAAATTGCTTTTTGGTTTTTCAATTACCCAGAAAAATTCCTGTGGAGTATCCTTTGGCTGTGGGCTTCTCTTGCATGTCGGAGTGCAGGGGAAAGCAGACCCCGTTGCGCCCATAGTAGTTCCCAAACAGGTCCTCATTCATTAGGGGCACGACGGCGATGATGAACCCCAGAAGCCAGATTAAAGCCAAAGCCACCTTGGAGCAATGGAGTAAACACATGCCTTCATTAGGTGGAACAGTGGCACCCCATAAGCAACTGTTCCAATATAACAGTGATCAAAATATATAGATGATTCTATTTGGTTATTTATCAGTAGGTGGCAGAGCTTTCTCACAGAGCTCATCTGCCTGTATTGGACAGAAAACCTGCCTGTTCCTTTAACATTACATCTAAAACACACTTTGTTATACCGTTTGGCTCCAGTAAAAGGTAATATTTAAGACTTTAATTTGTTTGTCGTTTGCTGTTTGCTGTTTTATTTATTTATTTATTTACTGTTTTATATAGCTATGTTGTGTATATAAAATATAAATGTTACTGATAAAATATTTATATCTTAATTTCTTTTATGTATCTTATATCTTTTAAATCTATCTCACAGTCAGAGGATATGTAAAACACAGCCTGTTTCTATGGTTGTCCTATTGTCAGTAAGTAGACAGAAGACGTGGGAGGATAAAGGAAGCAAATATTACTGCGACTGCCACTGAACATTAGGACGACAACATCACCTTTCAGCATCTAATGAGCTAATCATCTCCCAGCTCCACATATTAGCTGCACATCCTATAAAGCCATAACTTGGACAGCAGCAGAGTGTGATGGAAAATATTAAAAGGACAATCAGTCATTGAGGGTCTCTCTATCTCACCACGGTCTGGAGTTTGCCGGGCCGAAGGTTGCTGAAGGGAAAAACGATTACCAGGAACTTCTCCAATGTCAAGTATGTGAGCAGGAGAACAGACACCTGGGGGGGGGGGGGGGGAACTCAGCATTAATCACCGGCAAGAAATAGTTTATTCAGTTTATTCTGGGGGTTTATTGGGGGTGTTTTTGGGGGGGGTGTTAAT